>RPOG01000110.1:0-108568 GCA_008086565.1 Thalassoma bifasciatum | reverse complement strand
ACACACACGCACACACACACACACACACACACACACACACACACACACACACACACACACACACACACACACAAGTCAGTTGGTGTGTAATGATGAGGCTTTGCAGCAGGTTTCCAACCCCACCACCCCCTGCCTGGATCCCAGAGGAGCACCCGACACGGCAAAACAAACACACACCATCTAATCCCCCACGGGGGGGCGGGGGGTGACTTGTCTACTCAGTGAGCGTCGGACTGGCTACGGGTCTTTGCCGACGTAACCACACAGTACCCCCCCTCCCATTGTGCTTCCTTCCCCACCTCTCCGTTTTATCGACGGTAAAAGTCACGGAACAATGGTACCTTTGTGGTCGTCGGTCTTCTAATCTCCAGCCTAATCTCCGCCTCGTTCTGCAGCGATGAGGAGAAAGGAGGAGAGAAAGGGAGGAGATGAGCAAGCTCAGCGAGGAGAGGAGAGCTCAGAGTGTCTGAGGGGTGAGGAAGAGATCAGGTGTTTCTGGATGATTGTAAGAGTTTAGTTTGAGCAACTGAGCGGTAGACTCTATGGATCACGCCAGTCAGGTTTTACCCAGCGCTGCAGCTGCTCACAATTCCTCTCAATGAAGGTGTTTCAGCACCGTGACCAAAAAGAAAAACCATCAGGATTTCTGGGCTGAGTTGGGACTTTCCTCTGTTGCTTCTGCCCTCTGCTCACCAAAACGCGGCTGTGAGAGCATGAAGCCCAGTGAACTCACACCCTCAGCATGCTGAACAAAGAGCCTCCTCTTGGCACAAAACTGATGCTGACCTGTGATTGGTGGAAAGAAGTCACTTTGTCATCTGATTGGTTCTTAGCCTTGAGGCTTAGATATCATGAGTCAGCCCCTTTTTAGAGAGAGACAAGGGAGGAGGTGGAGAGAAAAAATGGAGGGAGGGAGAGAGAGAGAGAGAGAGATACCTAAATGAAGTCTGGATAACGTGGATCTTGGATAAACTCCAGGACATGACTCAAAGCTTTATTAGAAAACTGAGCAGTGTTTTACACAAAAGATAAGGAAGGGAATGCTAACTTTTGTTTTCCAAATATGTACGCAAAAATATCTGTATAAACCAGAAATAAAGTGAAGTCTCTAAAGCAATCGTCAGCTCTGCCTGATGTCCAACAGAAAACAATGAAAACTGGATAAGATCCATTTCACTACAGAAGTCCCGAGTCAGCGGGAAAGGCAAAGTCTGACAGTGTCCGAACGGTTCATCTCAACCTGTTTCATCGACATTCAAAGAACCAAAAACCTGTACAGATATCGAGAGAAAACAGCCGCTCTCAGAAACAGGCCTGAGACATGAAGTCTGCGTGTGACTGTGTGTGTGAGACAGAGAGTGTATGTTAGAAGTGTCTGTAGTAGCGCTGTGCAGGGCCATAGTGCATGGGCAGGTCCATCACATCTATGTTGTGCTGATGGGGGTTGCCGGGGGCGTTGTGGTGATGATGGTTGTTGTTGTTGTTGAGGAGGGGCAGTGGCTGCAGGGGGGGCACGTACGGGGCTGGGGGGACCCGGTGCATGATCACCTGGTGGTACATCCGACCCTGAGGTGGACCAGGTGGATAGCGAGCACGTGGAGGCACAAACAGGGGGGCTTGTACCGCCTGAGGGTGGGGAGGGGCCTGGGGGTTTGGTGGGTTTTCAGGGGGCGGGCCAATGCGAGGCCTCTTGGCTTCAGCTAGCAGCTCTGGTGGAGGACCGACCCTCTTCCCTGAAGTGTCTGAAAGAAGGAGAGATGTGGTTGGTAAAGCCTGCTCTGTAGATCAACTCATTCCACCCTCAGGTCCTGGTTTGATTCTGAGCTACTCACTTTACTCTTGAAATGTTGATGATTATAGTTTACAGACAATGAAACTCTAAAATTCAGTATCTCAAAAAATTAGGGTAAAACTAAGGTTTAAAATGAAGAACACACGATGAAACACACTAAGACTCAAACATCAGTCCCCACCTGAGCTCTTCTTATTCAGTTCTGCCTCACCCTCCCTCTGGATCTCCTGAATGATGCGCTCGTCATCTTGCTGAGAAAGAAACAGAGAGACTTGCAATGAGAAAGAAACAGAGAGACTTGCAATGAGAAAACGTTCTGTTTTGAGGTTTCATCAGAGTGAAATCAGGGCTAATAAACCTGAGTGTTTTTAGCTCAAGTATCAGTAAAATTTGTTTCCCTGGTGATGTGTCGGGGCTTAAAAACCAGCAGATAGAAAGGATGGACAGCTTAAAAGCAAAGAGAGGACATTGCAACTGTGAGAAATTACCGTGGGGTCAGTCCACAGTGAGCACTTGCGACAGTGGCGGCAGGGAGCACCAGGCGAACGGGCGTGCTGACAGAAGTGGTTGTATCCTGTGATTGGCTCCCTGCACAGGTAACACATGAAGCTGCCACAGCGGCACGACATACGGTTACAGCCCTCTGACTTCACCAGTCCAGTCCCGCACTTCACACACTTCCTGACCCGAGCCGCAGTCATCCGCTCCTCGCTGCAGGACAGGAAGTAGAAGGAGGGAGAGAAAACAAGAGGTGAGGAACAGAGGGAAACAAGAAGAAGCTTCATGTCTCTGACTCTGTATGAACAATGATCTGATCTCTGCTACACATCTTATTTCGAGAACACAGGAAAACCACCTCTGCTGGGTCGTGTCCTCTAACAGGTCCTCAATGTCAGCTAATGGTGGGGAGTTTTCTTTTTGTGTGATGTTTATGTAAAACTAATTCCACTTTAACCATAACTACAGCAGGGCATTATGATTTCCACGTTAATGGAATCACCGACAGAATCACAGGATTGGCTTTTAAAGACAGAGTCTGCTGTCAGATGTGGAATATTGCAAAAAATGACATTATGTGAGTGAAATGCTGTTTTTGTGCGGAAAAGGAACGTTTCTCTGAGGAAATGCTACTCCTTTGCGGTACCACCTGTGCATCTCCCATGGTATCTCCTCAAAAACACCCACCAAACCACCTAAGTTTGCGAAAACACAAGGAAATTCATCCCCCCTTCAAAAAAATAGAAAGAGCGGTTTTCAAATGACTGTCAATAATTGTTGACTCGAAACAAAAATATTTGTGAAAACCACTCAGCATCCAAAAGCCATGTGGAAAGAAAGAAGAAAGAGAAAAACAATGTGCTTCTGATGCTGCTAAAGCTGGTCAGGCCAACCCCCACGTACAGAGGAGTTGCTACTTCAAACACATCAGCAGCATCATTGCCCTATTTCATCAAAGCCAATCCTCTGCTCATTTATATGACTCTTATTTAACTATTCTGTGGTATTAGTGACATTGTTTTAACTGTTCATTTATCTGAAATGTTTTTATTGATAATAGATAATTATTAGTGTTGAGCAGCTCAGCGACAGAGACTTAGGACACAAGGGAGTGCGCCTCTCCGCCTCCTTTTAGATGCACTCTGACGGTCTGTGTGAGGATCCTGTTCCAGAGTTGTGTTACAAATGTCCTGTTAAACACAGGGGACTGAGCAATTCCTGTCTCTTTGAGGAAGTAAGACAATCTGCCTGCTCAAAACAGGAAGTGCAGCCATCTGGGCAGAGGAAGCATCCTGTTTCCTTCACCGCTGTCCTGTGATTACCCAGCATGCTCTGTGAGTCACCTGTAGGTCTGGGTTGACTGAGCCTTAATGTCAGATGTGAGTGCAGAGACTGACGGGTGATGCAGACAATTAAGTATGAATTTGTATGTGAGCTTCATGAGGTGACAGGTGTGATTGTTGTTTAATAGCAGGAGTCAGTATGTTAGATTAACCTGGGGCAGAGTCAGGGATTAAAAATGAAACAAAGAAACGATGTAACTCTTGTTAGGTTACATTCAATATTAACTCCTCATGACTTTGAAGAGTCTCGGTGCTTAAAGTGAGGTCACTTACAAAAGGACCCTCATGCGGATCTCATCCCTTTCCAGGACCTGCTCACACGTCTTCCCAACATGCTGCTTCCACTGGACGTGACACTTCCTGCAGCTCTCCTGGACAAAGACACAAACAGGAATCAGTCAGTTCAACACCACATAAAGAAAGAGAGAGACAGAGACAGAGAGAGAGAAAACAACTCTGCATAAATAGTGAGAATGAAATCAACATCAACAACTCTGAACAAAACAAAACTCATGTGGATCAGTCACTGTTAAGATCTTTAGCTTGTCATCAAACACTGTAACAACTCCTCCAGTTCACCCCCCCCCCCTCCAACTCCAACTCCAACTTCTGCTGAATAATCTGCTGCTCTGTATGCTGCTGCAGCCTCACTGCAGGCACAGAGAGGTGTGGCTCTCTCTGCAAAGCGTGTGAGTGTGTGTGAGAGAGAGAGTGTGTGACTGCAGCAGGAGTGTAATTTTCTCACTGGCTGTCTGCCTGGTTGCCTAGAAACAGCTCCTCCATCCTTTCAAGGACAGGCGGGGGCACGCGCACACACACACACCAAACACACACACAGGTTGTGAAGGTTTGTCACCCTGTGGTCACCCTTGCCTAAGTGGTGTCATAAATATTTGAGCATGCTCATGAAATATTAAAGAGCGTGGAAAGTGACAGCTGATGCAGCTCATAAACCTGGAAGTCTGCCCCTGCCCCCGGGGAGGGGAAACCCCACGTCGGTCAAAAAGACCTGCTGTGTTTGTTCCCCATGTTTCTTTGACCGTTTTAAGGAAGGTAGGTCTTACTTCTTACTGTTCTTACTTTTGGGTATCAGGGTGTCTGAGTCTGCTCTCTGTGGTCTAACTCAGGAAGCTTAACCTGACGTTTCATTGTTGGTTTCAGTGCCTGAGGGTGGCAGTAGTTTTTGTTGAGTTTGGTGGCTCTGTTGCAGATGTAGTTCATCTGAAATGTGACTAAGAAAAGTAATGTAAGAAGCCGTGTTTAAGCTGAATGAAAACGCAAAACTTTAGAAATATGTCTCAGAGTAGAATTTTTCTGAAACACAGCATCAGCGTTGTCATGTGAACAGCAAGTCAGAGTTTTCAGTGGAAACACGGATGTCACTCTCTGCTTTGTGGACTTCACTTTCATCGTGGCAGGACCATGCTTCACCTGGATCAACAACAAAAACAGTAACAGAATGTACTGGTATGACTTGCCTGTGCAGCTGAATCTGTTGACTGCCTTTCAACAAAATGTGCAGTGACCCAGCATTAAATATTTACGCCACATGATCAGCTCACCTCTATTTTGGCCTTTAAACCAGTGTCATGTATAAGGCTCCTACAGTTATATTGTCATTTACAGGCCTGGCATGTATATGTGTTTTTGCGTTTAGGGGGGAACGTTGTGGTGTAAGCTGGCCCTAAGGCTATAAACTCTACATCACAGGGGTGCGGTCAGGGGGCGTCACTGATCTGACTGTTAGCCACAACTTGGCCACGCCCCATTTCACTTCAGCTCCTCTTTGCTCTTTGGATAACAAGTCTCTGATCTCCTTTTTTGAAATACATTTTTGCCATTATGTCATTTAATATATTGTAAGTTTTTATGTTTTTTTCCTCCAATCACTGATAAGCACTTTGAATTGCATTCCATTTGTATGATGGTGCTCCATGAATAAAGTTGAGTGATTGCTTAATTAATTGACTCAAAACGCATTTGAGTCAGCATTTCTATCCAGGTTACGGCCATGTTTCAGCCTCTAAAGAGAAAGTAGGTCCCTGTTTTATTCCGTCTGTGGTTTATTCTTCCTAAATTCACCAAAGGTTTCTCTGTAGTCAGAGGGCTGGTGGCTCACTGCAGCTCTTTATATCTTCCGTCTGCCCTCAGTCACATCTGGTGCTGAGTCAGGAAGTTAAATGTTGAATCTTATTCACATCGTCTTGATCATATAGTTGCTGAAAGTCAGAGCCGATTCACGCAGACAGAGTGGTGAAGACTGCCGCCCAGTGGCAAATACACAGACCAGTTGAAAGAGAAGTGTGAGAAAGGGTGTGGGTTAGAGGAGAAGAAGGTGGGTAGGGGCCAAAAGAGAGGAGCGCCATCAAAGGAAAGTTCACACAGAAGGTAGAAAGATTCAGAAGTAAAGCTCAACATCTGTGTAAGTGTGTAAGTATATGAGTGTGTGTCTCTTTGTGTGTTTTCTTTGGAGCAGGCTTTTCCTGTTATCCGATACAGAATAGAAAAAGCCTGTGTCCATTCAGTTAATTGATCTGATATGAAAAAGATTTAAGATGCCAACTAGTGCAACAAGACACGCACACACACAGGCACGCACGCACGCACGCGCACGCACACACACACACACACACACACACACACACACACACACACACACACATTTCTTTGCTCACTTCCCATTCTTGTTTGTGCTGCGACAGCCGCTCTGTGGCCTACATTTTCATCCATCAGCTTTCATGAAGTAATCACATCCAGGCAGAGTCCTCAGAGCCACATGTGGAAAATATTCATCCCTCTGGTGTGTGTGTGTGTGTGTAAGGGAGTGAGCATGCATGTGTGTGTGGAGGTCAGTCTGAGCAGGGGGGAGGGGTAGGAGTAGAATCTGGGTCAAACTGGATCTGAACCACATTTGAAACAGAAGAGGAAGTGTGTCTGACCAGTGAGGGACCAGCTCGAGGGGAGTGGAGAGGGCAGCCGGCCAATCAGACTGCAGTGCGTGTATGTGTGCACATGTGTGCGTGTGTGAAGGCGGGTGGGCCTACAGAAGTGTGTCAGTTACATAATGAAGCCCCTCCCAGTTCGCAGTGTTCAACTGTGTCCAACAGAGTGGGACCAGGAGTAAAGACATGAACACGCATTCATCATTTTTTGGGGTGTGAATGTGTGTGTGTGTGTGAGTGTGTGTGTGAGGGGGGCACCACCACAGTAGCCCCACACTAACCTCCTGGTGCCTACTTGTATGAACCAAGCCTTCCTCTCCCACTCTCTCTCCTAAGCCCCCTCTCTCACCTCTTCCTTCTGAATTGAATCGGTTAAATGTTCAGAGTTGGACGATGTTGGTTCTTTTTTTTGTTCATTACAGAATGAAAGTAGCAGAAATTTGGATCTTTGTTCTTTGCGTCTCTGGGTGTGTTCAGGAGTCATAAATGTGATGCAGCTGTGCAGTAAGTCATCAGAGTGGATATGGTGAAGCTGTGGCTCCACCCTCAGGTTAAAGACAGAACTGCAGAGGAAATAATCTTTATACCCCCCTTTGTAATGAAACTCCAGGGTCTCCCCTAAGAGTATTTAGAGTATTAGTTATAAATAATACGTGATTCTGCCCATCTTCAAAAAAGTATGCTGCTGAAACAGAGCGTTTTGATTTGGCCCCTGCTCCTCCTGAGTAAACTCTAAACATCTCGTTTAAAGAGCAGAAAGCTGTGAAGGAGAACATTTGAGAGCTGAGGGGCTGTAAGCCGTACAGTCTGAGCAGGGACTCAAGTGGTCTTCTCAAAACCTCCATCCCCCTGAGCCCAGCTCAATCAACATTTAACCCAGAGTGCACAGAGTCAACAAAGTCCACAGAGAATCCACGGGCCGTTGTAAAACCAAAGTATACAATTAATTAAGAGGCTACAGAGAACCAAAATTTCACATAAAACCTCAAAGTCCAAAGAGAACCCAGAACTCACACAGAAACTCTGAGTAGGACTGACCTTTCGACACCGAGGGTTTGGACAGCTGAACAGAGACATGTCTTTGTCCAACAGGGCTGGAAAGTTGCAGAATGGGCACCTAAAAGTAGAGAGAAGAATGCAGAGGGTTAGGTCAGCTCCTGGTCATGGTCACTTCTTTTGGTGCAAAGTGACTCAGTTACAAACGAGACAAAGTCCTGCGATCAAATCTCGAAGCTAAACGAAGAGGGCTTTGGCTCCAGGTCAGAGTACTTGTCTTATTATTTTCCGTGTGGGAATGGGATAGGGTATTATTTACTACACGTCATCCATCTGAACCACACAACCATACACACACTCACCGCACAAGTTCATCAGCACAGGTGGCAGCGACAGCCTCCTCCGCCTGCCTCTCGTAGTATTTACACAGGATGTTCTCTGGAAGGACCTTCTCCAGTTCACACACCGGGTAGGAGCAGGGACAGCCGCCCTCCATGCAGCTCAGCTCAGACTGGGACAAACATAGTTGAGACCATCAACACACAGGTACAACGACAAACACCTGCCCACGATTCTTGCAGAGGAGACTAACAAGCCAAGCTATGGTCTGCACATGAGGCAGGGTTTCATAAAACTTGACGTCATGTGACTTTAAATGGTGTCATGTGGCTATATTTGATCTGTATATTCACTGTACAATAAACGAACACAGTGTCTGTGATTTTACCCATTAGTTTGAGAAAGTTTTGATGCAAACTTTTGCCGGTGCCTTGTTGGAAATGAGGTAATTTGATCAAGTAAACTCACTTTTGTAATATCTTGAAATCTGCTGAGTTACCTCCTGTGTGTGCATTTAGAAAAATGACTTTTCTAAATGATAAACATGTCTTATACAAGGCTATAAGGATGTTTATTTCTGCTTTGACAATGGCTTTCTTTGGCTTGGTGTGTGTGATTTCTGGTACTTTAGGAACCAGCCTTGAGAGGACACACAAGGAAATTGTAGACTTCAGCACTTGGGCATAGGCTTCACATTATCAGGGCCGAAGTTGCCGCTTGGACATGTGTATGTGCATGGGTGGTATGCATGTGTATGCCGGTGTATGTGCCTTTGTGTGTATCTGCGTGTGTGTTGTACCTTCCCGGAGCCAAACACAGCCTCCTGAGCGTATTTGATCAGGCACTCTTTGCAGAACAGATGTCCATCTGAACACTGAGTCATCTTCTCAAATGCAAACTCTCCAAAGCAGCAGCCGCACTCGATCAGCTGACCGTCCTGCAGAGAGTCAAGAGGAGAAGAGATTTGTCAGCTCATCATGTTACCGCTAAGGGTTCAAACAGAACAAATACCTATTCTACAAGTGAGGAACCTTGCACAATAAGTGTTTTCAGCCAACTCTATGACACTGAGGAGTAATCGGAGACTCAGCATAGACCAGTAAATGACTGACTTTTAAAACTCACTGTGAGAAAGGAAATGAGTGCATAGTTCTTGTCATCTCACCCTTTTGTATTCATCTTCATTGACCTGCAGTGCCAGAAGGAAGTCCTCATGCTGCAGAGACAAGACAGGTTTGAACATGAGGCCCGGCTTTCAGAAAACTTCATAACAGCGGAACAGAATGATAACTGACAGAGCTCACTCTGCCTCCGTCAAATGGTCCTGCTGTTCATGTTTCAGCAGTCTGAGTCTGAAGTCTGTGTGTGTGTGTGTGTGTGTGTGCGTGTACCTCTGCCCACTCCTTGGCCTTCTGCTGATAAAATGAAAGCTCTTTCTGCAGAGAAGGCTCCAGGTTGTTGTACGTCCTGCAGTACCGACGGTCGTTCTCCAAGAAATACATCCTCTTGTCAAACTTTGCTGAACCTGCTGGATGGAAACAACTGATTGCTTTAACACTTAAATGGTACTGGAGTATCCTCCAGAAGTTTTGGCAACTTAAATGAAATAAACCACAGGAAGTTGCTTTGTGAGGCAGGGGAAAAGATGTGTGAGGAAAAAGTGACAAAAGTTTGTTCACCGTGCTCGAAATGGAAGTCTATGTAGCAGCGCTCCGAGGAAGCTCTGCTTCGCCGTCTTTTCCCTGAGGGGTCGCCTGAATCCTGCCACTTCTTCAGGGCTTCACATAAGGCCTAGAAGAGGGAACGTAAAGAGACATTTAACAAGGCAGTAAATGAAGCTAAAGCCTTTACATGAAGAGACAAGAGACATTTAGAAAACTGACTGCGAAGCTAAGGCCTGGACAATCTGCTGATCCTGTCTGAGACGAGCTAAGATGTTCACCTTCAATTCTTTTGTAACTCTCTCTGGAAACAAGAAGATAACACGAGAAGAAGGTAACTTTACAAGCTAAGTGTTAACCCCCTTCTCACTGAGGATCCAGACAGGCTCCCTGAGGAACACCTAAAGTGACCTAAACTGTAATCAGTTTGTTTTTGTGACATGACCCTGAGTGAGCCTCTGGCTTACATGCTTCATGGGAATAAAAACAGCACGTACCTTGCGTGTGATTGCATAGTGTCCCTTCAAAGCGTTGAGAGCCCATTTGATGTCCTGGCAGCTCAGCATCCTGAAATCTGCCATGAGCAGGTCGGCAGCCTGCATCACGACTTCGGGCCCCACCGTGCCAAGGCTGGCGTAGTCGAAGAGGTCGTGTGTCACCTAAGAGGAGCCCAGAACAGGTTCATTTTGAAAACAGTGTTGTTTCTGAAGGTTTGTATGAGCTAGGTCTACCAATGGATGGGGTTAAGTGATTGAACATCAGCTCCCACCTCAGTCTGCGAGTCTCCAGACTCCAGGAGGATGCTGGTAGGGCCTGCTGAGGCTGAGGTCTCTCTCCTGGGATAGTCTGGATTCTCCAACAGCAGGTTACAGATACTAAAGGACACAGCAGAGGGGAGTCTCAAGTAAACAGGGCCCCTGTAAACATTCACTCACTCACACTATCACCTGTTACCCAGAAAAATGTATTCAGGTTTGGGAGATATCACACCTGAGAAATTCAGGAGAAAGCAATGGATCATATATATATATATATCAACTGGATGAGAGACTGGTCAGATTGACTCCTTTTTACAGATCCTTGTGATGCTTCAATAAACCCCAAAATGAACAAACTGAAAAAAGAAAAAAACCAAATAGTTCAGCTCCTTACACATTCAAGTCTTTCACGTTGTTCTTTTGGATCAGCTCTGCTACGAAGGCTTCTTGGACGTCTGGGAGAAGATCAAGCTGTGGAGGAAAGAGAAGAGAACAAACTTTCAACATCTGACAGTCAGCAGAGCGCCTGTTACATATGGCTCATCAACACTCACAACTCCAGAGATGAGCGCTCTGATGTGAGGCTGCTGCTCGGCCCTCTCTCGAGGAGCAGAGGGACCAGGCCTTGCATCCTCGATGTTGGGAATCTCTTCTGGTGCTGGAGGGATGGCAACAAGAGCAGGACCCGGATGAACCCTCTCTTGGTTCTGTGCTGGAACCAAAAGGCGAGCATCCCCCCTGTTGTGGGGGGCTGAAACTACAGGAGTTGGAGTGACATGAGGATGCACTGTACTGGGGCCCCCAGCGGCCTGGCTTCCCAGAATGATCCGGTGGCCCGCCTCTGGAGGTCCAAGTCTCTCTGGGGCCGTAGCTATCAACACAGCGGGAGGGATCAGCTGAGGAGTTAGAGCAGCTTGGGCGGGAGCCTGGGCAGGGGACTGAGGGAGGGGCTGGGGTTGGATCTGGATGAGGTTTCCCTGCATGCCGTGGAAGGAAACCGGGTGCAGCAGGTTTTGAGTTATTAGAGCAGAGGCTTGAACACAGGGCTGCTGGGGAAGAACCAGGACTTTCACCTCCTCCACCTTGATGACTTGGTGATGCAGAGGTGTGGTCCCAGTGGACTGGGTCTGCGTAGATGTACTGGGCTGAGGATTGTCTTGTAAATGAGCACTCGGTGTAGCCTTTGCTGGGGTCTGAGTATAGGAACTGGATCCTGTCATTGAGGCTGAGCAGGACTTGTCTGAGGCACAGCTGGAGCTTCCTGCCTCAGGCTCTTCCAACAAGTGTCCTAAAGAGCTGGACTGAGGCTTTGAGAGCCCAGATGTGCTGGGCTGAGGCTGCGAAGGTCCAGATGTGCTGGGCTGAGGCTGCAAAGGTCCAGATGTGCTGGGTTGAGGCTGCGAGAGTCCAGATGTGCTAGGCTGAGGCTGCGAGAGTCTAGATGTACTGGGCTGAGGCTGCGAGAGCCCAGATGTACTGGGCTGAGGCTGCGAGAGTCTAGATGTACTGGGCTGAGGCTCCAGGAGGTCTCGTATAGGTGCTCTTGTTGTGATGGAGTCTGTCTTTGAGTCTGTGGAGGTAGACGAGGTTTGAAATGAACACGTAGGTACTGCATGGAGCTCCACTGTAGCATGCTTACTGTCCTGCTGCTCAGAGTTTGTGAGGAGTTTTGGATGCAACAGTTTGTGTGAAGATGAGTCCAGGTGTGGCTGCACAGGTGTTCGTATCGCTGGCCGGACAACAGAAAAGGAGGCCTTGGTATCTCTGGAGGTAGAGGGAGCAGAACCAGGATCTCCTGTAGGAGCCCCAGAGGTTGAGCTACTGTGACCTTTTTCAGGACTTGTTTTGTGAGAGACGGCACTCCATTTGGCTGCTGGACGGATCACATGTCTGCGTGCAGGAGTCAGAGGCTGCAGGAGAACACAGTAGAGCAAAAACTTGCTGTTAGCTTCTCAGTAACTTAACACTAACAGTCACAGGACAGGTCAATGTGACACAGAATAGAACTTCTCGAGTTGTTTTCACCTCCAGGATGCTGACGTCGTCGTCATCAGCATCATCTGGAACCAAGACAGGGCTGCCAGGTACCAGGGTCACAGGCTCTTCATCCGAATCATCAGAGATGGTGATGAGCTCTCTTTTACGGGGTCGAGAGCCTGAACAGATGCAAAGTCATGTCAAACAACAGAAAACACCCTGCATGGATGAGCTAGAGATTAAACTGTTTAATGATCAGAGACGTGCAACTGTCTCCTCTTTATTCTATCTCTACTGGTTCCACTTCACCCAAATCAAAGCTCGTCCAAAGCTCTTGCTCCTGATCCAGCTAAAATCCTCCATACCTCTGAGACAATGTGTCTGGGGAACAGCGTATTTTCCTGTCACACTGTTGTTTGACTGTAAAAATCAGCTGCTGCTGACGCGCTAGCTCATTTTCCTCAAAATGAACATTTAGACAGAATTAATCCTTGGGTTGATCAAATTACTGATTCCTGTCCATTTGAACTTAGTGAGTGTGTTTGACCCTTTAACACTGAATGTGTCGGTGCAACACATTTGCACGAGTGCACTTTGAATGTCCTTTTTTCCCCAGACAGTCTGCACAACTGGAAAAATTCAAATGGTTTGTGAAAGCTTAGATGTTGTTCTTTTTTTTAGCCAATAGGGTTATTATGGTAATTTTACTCAGCCATCTAAGGAAGCCACAGATTGCAGAGCAAATGGATTAAAGAAGAGCACAGAGAAAACAGGACAGTTTTCCCAAAAATACCAAAAAGAAGATCCACCAGGGTTGTAAAACCTTAGGTTTTTGGATGATCCTGTAACAAAAGGAGCATCTGAAAGAGCAACCCCATGTGAGAAAAGGTAACATTAGATGGGATAAATTTCAGGATGGTTGAAGCTCTCTTTGTGTAGTTTTTACATAGTATGCATGATTGTTTGTGGATTGTGGTCTGCTTTGTGTGGTGGCTTTTAAAGGGCAGTGTACCAATGTTATTTATACAATATGCTCATATTTCCATGTTGTTGATGCCTTGTAAACGTAGCGTAATATAGTGCATGTATTTGTTCTGCAGTATGTCTAAGTATTCCACAAAAATTGTCCATTCAGATCCAAATTTAACAGCTAAGACTAAAAATGATCACCGTTCAATTTTAAACAGAATAGTGCAAATAGTTTATGTAAGTATGAGAAGTTCACAAAGGCAGACACTTGGGCTGCAGGAAAGGACACGCTGACCCTTGACCTCTGTGGAAACCTGCCTCTATGTAACAATGACTGTCTGGATCATCATCACTGAAGGAGTTTGACTCACTTTGACTGCGGTGGACATTGAAGCTCGCCAGGTGAATGACCTCGTCATCGCTGCCATCTGCCATGATGTCAAACACCTTCCAGCTCCCTGAATCAGCCTGCACACACTCTCACTGCACATTCAGTAACATCTACACACACACACACACACACACACACACACACACACACACACAAAAGTGTTAATTCGGGTTTTCCCGTGTCAAGGAGTTTCACTTTCCCATTCTCGCTATAGTTAGAGGACGAGACTGAAACATTAAGAACTTAACCATAAAAATACAACTAAAAAAATCAAGACGATCAATGACTGGAGCAATGAACGATTATAAACAAAAGTGACAACAACGACACAAACAAGAACACAGGATCTTATATCACACAGAAAAGATCCTGTATTAGCAGGTTCGGGCTTCTTAAGTTAGCTTGCTAGCAGCTGATCTCAGATGTTGTGATTCTTAGTCCGATATGAATCTGGTGGAGAGGACGTTCACTCCGTTTTCTCCAGCTGTGCTTCTCTGAGTATAATCTCAGCTCTTCAGAAGTCGAAGTGAATCCTGGATGATGTTTCAGAGCAGAAGCTAATAACACGAGCAACTGCCAGTGTTCACATCTACTTCTGTTCATCTCTGACCGTGACATTAGAGTCGGTGGGGAAAAGTTATCTCCCAGTTTAAAATGCCGAGGCTTTCAACGAAGAGTCAAAGCGTTAACAGGTCATTTAATGGATCATTTACCGCCCTCACCCAACAAACCATTGCTAATGAGAATTAGCTCGGCTTGCTAGCTAGCTAGCTAGCAGGTTTTATCTCAGGCAGGATTTCTTTGAACAACAAAACTTCGAAATAAATTCACAGAGTTTAACAGTTGGGTTTCTAACATACACAGACAGGGAAGTTAAATACCGTATCTTTGTGCTGATATCCAGGACAAACCGTCTTGATGTTAGACTGAAAATCTGCGAATATCGAAACAAACTGCCAAAACAAGAACAGCCGCGACGTAACGCGTCATTCCCCTCGTACGTAAAGGCGGAAGTGATCCTTTGGGGAATGTAGTTGAACGACTGCTGGTGGGTTTTTTTAAATTTTGTTTTTATTATTATTCTTATTATTATTTCTTACATATTGACAAGAGATGCAGTTCTGATAACATTAGTCTATGTTTCTGAGAAAGAAAACACAAAAAGCAGAGAAGCGAGCGAAGCCCTTTTCCAAGTTAGACAGGATCATAGCTGAGATTCTGTGACAATTTTTTTTGCTGTAGTGCTATGGAGTAAAACTTACATTTTTACATTTTAAACAATGTAAAAATTGCGAGGAAACATCACTTCAGTCTAAAATCTTAATAGTTTCTCAATTACAAACAAAAGAAAAGAGTTCTTCTTTAAACTCATTTACAAGTTACAAGAAATTGAGGTGAATTGAATTTTCTGTAATATCTGTCCTGAGACTAGTTTTGTCTTTTTGCGTAGAAATGTTTTGTTTGGGCTCTTTCTAAACAGAATACAGAAAAAAAATCGTCGCACATTATGAATCTTCTCTTTCTGGCAAAATTTCATATTCACAATTATAAATTTTAAGGAGGAAGGCCTTCCTTTGTGGGTTTTTGCAGAGTTCATTTAATACATTCTATCGATTCAGTTCTCTTATAGTATAACAGCAATTACGGCTATGGCAGCTTGTAATTCATGTAAAATTTTAATTTCATTTTATGTACCTCTTCGCACTTGCTTCACACACCTTCAGACTTCAGTGACATACAGCCTGTGTCTTGGCAAACCTCAATAAATTAACGAGGGCCTCAATATTTGGCATAGTGTTCACTTAGGGCTTCCATGTTGCTGTATCCTGTCTGTAAATTTACCAATTTCCAAAAGATGATTTCTATACTGTGAATGTCAAATTATTCTTCTCAATTATTTTCATGGAAAACAAAACACAGCAAGAGATGTATTTTCAACTTAATTTCTTTAATATAATCTTATTTACATGGTATTTTTTCATAAATGTTTAGTACATAGTAAGTTACAATACTCTTGCATCCATTACACAGTGAACCTATAAAATGCAGATTGAAATGATCCTGCGTAACAGTCTTCAAAAACCCAAATCTGAAACAGATCCCACAATATTCGTTCAACATTTAGCTTTGTTTGTGTTTTATTCATTTCTTCAGAGAAATAATGTCTGCAAAGAGATTTGTTCATTCATGATGGTCTCAAACAAACAATCAGCCATGGAGAAAGAGATGAGCCATGGAGCTAAAAAAAAAGACAAAACCAAACAAAGCGGTAATGTGGAAAATGCAACATGTTCCAAAGGCTTGTGAGGTTTTTATTAAAGATGTCAGTAAAACCAAAAACCTCCTGAGGCTCACCCCCATAGCTCATTTTGATAAAAAAACAGGTCATAACCTTGAACCGTTGCATCTCGACAGCATCACCAGAGTTAGATTTTAGATTTAAAGTAGAGAAGGTCAATCTCTTTCATCACATGAAGTTAATGAAAAATGGCATTAAAAAATTTGAAACATTTTCGACACACTGACATGAGCATGTCTGCAAAAGTATGTTAAAAAGTGTAATAAATTCATAAACGCTTGCTGGGATTACAGAGTCTGAGTATTTGACCTCTTTAATTCTCTGTGGGGGATGAAGAGATTAGTGTGGGCTCTCTGTGGAGCAGGTAGCAGCTTGGTCAGTAATAAATAACAAAACATCAGAGTGGGTCAGAGAGTGGTCGCAGACACTGACGCAAGAGACAAGAGGTGACTGAACAGAGGAGCAGGCTCATTTCATTGAAACCCCTCACATACACAGATACACTCTTTCACAAACTCTCTCTCTGTCATGCACACACGCACACACACACACACACACACACAGAAACAGGACAGTGGTAAAACATGAAGCGTGATTACTCGTTGATCGATCTGAAACATAAACAGTCTCCGGCTTCTTCTTCACACGTCCCCTTTTTTTCTAAGTTTGCAGGCTTGTGTGTGATTGGCTGATTCTGTCCAGAGCAGAATGACATCATAGCTTGTTAAAACTGAAGGATAAAAATGCTTCTTCAAAACATCTGAAAACATTTTAAAATACTTTATTTCCGGATGGTTCTTGCCCCTCTTGCTGTGCTTCCTCCTCTGACCCCGGTTGTTCCAAGGTGACGAGGTGGCGAGGGGCTGTGTGTCCTTGTGATGCTTGGCCTTTTGTATATTCTGTTGGTGTAATGTGTGTGTTTGTGCATATACTGTATGTAAAATGAGCCGTTAGTGGGCCCGCTGGTCGCTGAAGTCATCACTCTACAGCGAAGCCACAGGTCTCCTCCACGGCCGTCAGCAGTTTCTCGTAAAGTTTTTCATAGGACTCGTAGGGAGGGATGTCTATCCGGTTAAAACTGGGCAAAGAGAAGGCGAGTCAAAGACACGTTTTCAGGCATGATTCTTGAATCTGTCAGTGAGTACTTACCAGGTGTGGGCCTTGGGCAGGTTGTCTGTGTTGGCATCTATCAGGTGGATGGTGAAGAGTCTTGGTCCTGCAGAACCTGTAGAACCTTACACACATTCATTAAGTTATCACTGCTCTACTCACATTAGTCAGACTACTGATGAACTCTATAATCCTAACTTTTTAAGAACATGCTGGGTATTGTTAGGAACCTCACAATTCAATTTGGGTTTTCGATTCTTTAGGTTGCGATTCAATTAGATTCGAATCCATATCCATATCCATTTTTTCACTGCCATATTTACATCTTTGGTTGACACATTGTGTAAACTGAGCATGTCTGATGATTATTTATTCTTATTTCTGGGTAAATATGATGTCAGCAGCAAGATGTGTTTCCATCTCTCAGTTTAAGTTAAAATAGTGCCATAATGAAAATGCTCTGACAGATCAACAAACTTTAGTGTGTGTGTTTGTGTGTGCACTCTGGTCAATGACCCACCCTGCAGAGCTTTGAACCCCTGTAGAGGAACTCTGGTAGAGCCTGTGACAAACTGGAGGAGGCGTCCTCTCCTCTCCTCGCTGAAGGCCTCCACCGCTTGCCAGAACCACCGCACCACGTTGCTCTCGCTCGTGCAGTGCTTCAGGCGAGTGTTTGTCTTCCAGTCTGCCAGATCGATCTTCCCCAAACCGCCAATGATGAGCTACGGCAGAAAGAGAGAGAGAGAGAGAGAGAGAGTTACGAAGGGAAAAAGCAGGATAAGTGCAGACTGTAAAAGGCGGTCAGCATGTTACCTCCAGTTCTTTATGGTCAAAAGGTTTGAGGAGGTGCTGAGGGATAAGCTCACTGAAGCCTTTCTGCAGAGCCAGAAACTGAGCTTCGATGCCACGCATGAACCTCCAGTTCACATAGAGCCTGACAGACAGACACAGATGCTTCTGGTTAGAGTAGCAAAGGGTAATAAACAGTCACCTTAAAGAGAATGTTGGCCTTACCTGACATATTCCTTCTTATTGTCCTCGGTGACCGGGATGTTGCGTCCATTTGGTTTAAGTTCATGCTGTAAAAACTTCCCGAAGGCGTTGTGCTCCACACAGAAGGTGTGGTCGAGGACAGAAGTGATGTCGTTTTCCCTGCGCACAAAGAATGAGTTCACATGTCAACTGAGAGTCCAGATCACTCTGGACATAATTTAAGGAGCAGGTAATCTGTAGTGAAGTGAAAGTTTCCTCACAGTATCCAAACAAGGCTCTTGTGCAGTTCGGGGTCAGTGGTCTCCAGGTCGTTGAGCTGAATGGGTTTTCCCAGCAGCTGTTTGTAGAAAGGCAGCGTGAAGCTCCCATTGATGTAGTGACCATGGAAAACCGCCAGACCCATGACTCGGCCCACAAAGTGGAAATACGACAGGTGGTCCTGAAATGAGACACGTGTGAGTCCAGACATGTTCATGTGAAGTGCACTGAGTGTATGCGTGTCTGTGTTTGAATGTACTCACAGGGTTAATGGAGGAGTCTGGGTTGATCTGTAGTGTGTAGATGTTGTCTGTGGAGTACTGGAACAGGCCATAATAAGGGTTTAACATCTCATGGCACAGCAGGTACAGCCACTCCCTGCAGACAAACACAAATTTCAAGTATTTATTTATGTCTGTATGAAAAAAAGCATCTTCTTCTAAGCATAGCATCTCTCACAGAGAAATTGGGGTCAAAAATCGCTTCCTCTCAGGCAACCACAGCCTCAGTCAGGCTCCACCCACTCAGACCTTCGCCCAGCAGCAAAGATTGTTCAGGTCTAGCCAGTCTGACCACACACTCGAGGAATGACTGTCCAGCCTCCCACTTGGCTTCCTCCTGAAACTAAGGAAGCTAAGGTTTGACCTGTGTGCCAGGGGACCTGCGTCTTTTAAAGTCCAGAAATAAGGAACAACAGCTCTGGGACCTTCTGGTCATCTTTGTTGAGTTTATCAAGCGGATGAGCAAGCCTTGTTGAAATGGAGGTCCATTCAAAATCTGGAACACCCTCACGTTTAATGTGCGAAATGATACTGTGTTGAGTCCACTGTCTCACTAAATGTACCGTCCCATTGGTAAGAAGATGTAATGACAAACGTGGAGGGTATACATCAGCAAGAAGGTGTTGTACTTTGGCCAGTGCTAATACTTTGACTGCCTTTAGTTTCGTAAGTGACAGTGGGGATAAATTTATTCGATCAAGTCTGCTGGAGTTCTCAAGAGATGACTTCATTGACCTGCTCTTTCGATTCACCTGCCACCTTAACCCAGGTAAGAATATGACTCATAAATTGAATAATCTGAGAGTCTCTTTGCAGATACTGAATTGTAGATTGTGGATCATACACACCAACTGCTCAGATGAGTCGTAGATGGAGACGCTGTAAATGTGTAAGGTCTTCTCAGTGACATGTAGGGGACAAACACACACCTTCACCTGCCGACAGAGAAACAGTACCTTGCCACGCCTCCATAGTCCAGACCCTCCTCTCCTCTGAACTTCACCATTAGTCTCTTTTTTAGGTCTTTGGGCCTCATCTTCATGATCTGCCGATACGACTCCTGTACACAAGTGCATGCAAACACACAAACACACACATTAATACAAGGTCACCAATTAGAGAGGTGGTTGGTATAGTTTTAACAGCCAGAAACACTTCACGGTTTTCATATGATGTGCTTCTGTGTTTTTACATCCTGGTTTAACCCCCACCCTTACCTCAAAGATCTCTTCTCTGGACACCTCGATGCGACAGTGTCCTGCCTGAGGCTGCTGCAGAGACAACTCATGTCGTAGCAGCTTTAATTTATGGACCAGATCTCTCTCATAGCGCGCTGCCACGTCTCCTTCTCCTCCACCAACTCCTCCTCCCCCCACGCCTCCTCCACCTCCAACACCTCCTCCCACCTCCTCACTCCCCACGTCCATCTGGGGGACCTGGGAGGACTCCTTGGCCTGGGATTGTTGGCTGAGGGTAGAAAGAGGGTTAAAGTGAGCAGACTGGATTACCCAGAAGCTAAATCGACTTTAAGCCAGAAAATCACACCGAGTGGCTGACTGGGTCACGTTAGAACCAGAGTCCAGATTACAGCTGTTATCTATGATCTGGAGCGGGGTGCAGAAGTACAGGGTCCAAGAGAGACGGTACCTGATGATAGTGTGTAGTCTTGGGTCTGTGAACTGTGTGGTCCGGTTGTTATGGTCCACAAAGTAGATACGTCCAGACACAGTGCTCCGCACCTCCCAGCCCACAGGCAGTGGCCCGAGCTCCTCACATCTCACACTGGCCAGATCCCTGCATAGTCACAAAGAATGAGAACCAGACTTCAGACCAGACAGAGGAACTGCAGCAATAGATAGTTAAAACAGTTAAGTCATCTATTTGTTATTCTGCCAATGAATGGAATTATCTATAAATATTTGACACACTACATGTGTTATTATCGCTGAAACTATGCTTATGTCCCCAGTGTAGTAATGTGAGTCATGCTAATAGTTTTCTTATGAACCTTAATGTTACCTCTGGTTAACTGACTCAAACAGACCTGAAGGCCTGAACCCCTCATACACAGTATACCAACCCCACACATACACACTCCTCTTTGTCTGAAGAGGTTGCTGAAGCCTGGTTGCTTGTCTGTGGGCAAAGATGTGATCTTACCTGGGTATCCGAGGATCGTGCCAGGTACTGACGCCCGTCTGCGTGTGTAGAAAGTACACCTGTCCCTGCACCGTGGTTCTTTGCTCTATTGTCGAAACAGGAAGCACAGGCATCATAGAAACATCAGCAGCTGAACTTTCAGGATGGTGTAAAATATCTAAGTATATCTGACTGACCGTATCCTTCTGGAAGGTCAGGCGGTTGGTGCCCATGAGGTCTGTTTTGGGGTGTGTGACCATGGCCGCGTGAGTCCTGCCCTCTGATTCTCTGAGACTGAAGACGGCTCTCTTGACTGGGTGAGTCAAGCCGACAGTTCCCGCCCCCTGAAGCCCCTGTGGGGTCTGAGTAGGGCAGTGGCTCTTCACTGAAGCAACCCTCAAACACAGGCCTACACACACACACACACACACACACACACACACACACACAAACACACACCAGAGTCATTCAAAAGTAGATTGAGTGATCAGTGTTTTTGTTCATGTAGGTCTCAGGTTGTTTATCTGTGTTTGCCATGTCAGGTAAATTGTCCTCAGTTTGTTTCTAGAGGTTCTACTTTATTTCAAAAAAGGAGGTAACTAGTTTCACTGAAATATCCCTTTTTCTGTTTGGTCACTACCGTGAATATTAGACTTATGTTTCAGATCAGGAAGGTTTTGAACATGTGAAAACTGTAATTGTTTTTGCATGAAAAGGCCTGCCCCTAGTTTTAAAAAGAGGAAGGTCAGCTGCAGCTGAGCTGCCAGCCTTGGTTGTGACTACACATACAAAGTAACCAGAACACAATTAGTTCTTTTCAACACAGAATCCCAGCCTGACAATCACCACTCTACGAGCTCATTCTGGAGGATTTTATGTCCCAGACTTTGGAGATTAAGGGACATGATAAACAGTAACAACAGGTCTTTGTGATAAACTGAACTGATGATGTTGGGGGCATAAATGTCACTCACCCATCGTTTTCTAACAGTCCTCTGCAGTCCACCACGGGTCCTCCACTGCCGATACGTTCTCGCGTTTGCAAGCTCACTGAGAACAGGCAGAGGGTCAGAGAGTCAGCACACAGTGACAGGAAAGAAAAAAAGAGCGAGAAAATGCCCTCTCTGTTCAGGCTTACCTACTATGTGACCTCGCACTGCATCACTGTCTGAAGGGTTCAGCTTACACAGATCAAGACGCTGGTCTGAAGGAAAACCGTCAAAGCAAAGAGTCAGAGTCTGTGTGACCTTTGAGTTTGAACTCAGAGGACTCCACACATATGAAATAAACTTACATCCTGTGTCTTTTAGCCTGCTGATGGCATTGGAAAGAAGTCGTATGCAGCCCAGGAAGCCCGCCCCCTGTCGTTTATGGATCTTCTTATGGTTCCATATGCTGATGGTGATGGAGTCTGTCTTCCCAATATAACTGAAAACACAGAAGGAGGATCTTAATTTCTGTTTCATGTCTGACCTTAACCCTAGTTTGAATCTTCTCCTGTTTGAGTGCATAAGTGTGCTCACACTGACAGTATAAACATAGAAAACATAATGCCCTAACCCACTTAAAGCCAAGTCACTTCAGTCAAAAAGTTGAGTGTGGAGTGCTGGATACTTCACACCCATTTTGACTACTTGGATGAAGGGACAGAAACCGATCAAACAATAGATGATAGTTAATTGATGAATAGCAGATGGATACCTGACAACAGTAACAGAATGAGTCCTCACTTGCAGTAAGTGCAAAGTGGTAGCATTTGATTTGGGACGACACTAACCTGTAAGATTTCGTTCAAAACATAGAGGACTAAGTGTGCATCATGTAAGTGTAGTAACAGAAGCACACAATGTAAGACCCAGCAAGAGGGTTGTCAAAGGATGAATATACGCTCAGCTTTATTCAAAAAGAATGTGACATAAACAGGAACTGAACTCAGAATGAAGAAATTATTTACTCTTACAGCTTACTCTGCATGTCATGGCAAGGTGTCAGGATTAGTCAGACGATTTCAACTTTAGTTTAAATTCCTCTGTGACTTACAGCCTTTGTAGGCTGTGGACAGGTACCAACTATGAGCTCATTATTCTTTGCTAGAGGATATTTATGAAGAAAAATGCTTTCAGTTTTGTTCAACTAGACTCTAAATTATATTCAGTTTTATGGTTTTCTTTAGAAGTGTTTCTAAACCCACTGATCTCAGGACTGATCTAAAACCCTCTGGTTCGGTCAGGGTATGAGTCAAAGGCGAGGGTTTCTCTCTAAGAAAACATCAAGCTGAAAGTCTCATGGGCTGACGATTAACTTCAGATCTTCATAACTTTGAGGATGGTCCAGTGACTGACACTGTCTTTTAATAAAGAGTACGAGACAATTTTCTTGATCAAGGGCTGACATTTTACAGACCTTAGGGTCTTTGTGTCAGTATCCTTTGTTCATTTTTCTGTGTGCACTAATCGGAAAAAGGAACAGAGACAAGAAATGTTAGGGAGAGGAAAAGATGTGAGGAGGAGTGATGCCTCAGAGGGTGTGGACACACTGTCCATTTGAACTGTGCTGTGCTAAAGCACGTTAGCCCCCTTTCAGCACCATATCTCCTGCAGGACAGTATGACTCGCTGTCACACTACTCTAAAATGAACTAGATCTAAGTTTCTCCAGTATCATCAGTACAAATCAAAAGTCCATCTTCATTCATCAAACCTTCAACCCTCTCAGTATCCTCATACACACCTGAAGAACAGTGTGAGAGAACCCCAGAATCTCTGCTGACCTCATTGATTCGATAATCACTGTTAAAACATAGATATTAGGCTGTTTTCACTTACAGGTCATAGTGCTGGTTCCATTTGGGGTCCAGTGTGCTCTTCACAGTGTCTGTTGAGTGGCACTGACCCGACCCGTCCACCACCACCTTGGCGAATGGATCAGGCAGGCCTGCAAGAACAGGTTAGATTAAAGCTCTGCATCCATTTCATTCAGTCACAAAGAAATCACTGAAAACAAGATGAGACTGTCCGGTGATATAGTAAATCAGAAGCAGCAATTTATCACAGAAAGCTGTTACAGTCTGTTCACGGTGTTTACTGAACCGACTGTGTCAGAGTGAGAGCTCTGTCTGTGAATGGATCTGTGTCACAGTTGGGGTAAAATAACCTTTCCTGTAACTGATCCAATAAATGATATAGCCCAATTATATTTCATGTAATACACATTAAATAGATAAAAAAAACTTACGAAAGAAGTCTTTCTTTGCGAGGTTCTTGGCACACAGCACTGAAACAGACAAAACAAAATTATCTACATTAATATTTCAACAGAACACAGAATCATGTTTCAGTGAGTTGGATGCATCAGAGGCATGCAGTTGAGGAGTCTGCCTTTCACTTTTACACACGCGCACACACACACATGCACACATATGATCTCACACTTGACTGGGGTCCATCATCAGAAAGTTTTAACCGGATGTATTTTTCTTGGAAAGCACAAAGAAGATTTGTGTGTGAGTGAGAGAGTTTTTTCATAGAGAGATAGAAAGGTGAACGTAAGCTTTACTGTCATTGTATAAAAACACAACAATAGCAGGACATAATCCCTACCAATGAAACAGAGGTGAAATCATCACTTAATGTTGTCTCAGGTAGGATTTGATGAAGACATGCAACACTGAGCTTAGCATCAGTGTTAGCTTGAGTTCCAGTAGCTGAATGTTAACATCACTAGCACTTTTTAAAGTTGTTTTTAATCTTCTTCAGAGGCGTCCTACAGGCTAACCTTCCATCTATCAGAGCCCCTGAGTCGTCAGCACGTCTCTGAAGCTGCCTACAGTCACAGAGGCTGCTGCTGTTTTAGGACAAAGACATGCTGACTGTGTGCTGATCTACATGTGTTTTGCATTTTTAGGCTCAGATTAACCCATAAAGATCAGCTGAAGGATATCTGCTGCTCTTCCTCATTGTTCTCCTGACTCACACATTCCTCTCTGACTCCTCAGCGTGTCCACAGACAGTGAACCAAACACCGAGGGTTTCTGATTCATGCCAGTGTGTCTGTCAGAGGAAGTCGTCCTCCACTGTGTCTGGCAGTCAGAGGGACTCCATCTCTTCTCCTTTCACCTCCTGACTAGCTTCCTCTGTGGCTCTGAACGTGTGACCAAGCCTTTCTCAGCGTCTCAGGAAATTCCTCCTCCTGCCAAGGTCGCAGCGAGTGAAGACTCACACAGATACAGCTCAGTTGGTCCTCCATTTCCCTGCTGCACTGTTCCTTTTCTGCCATTTAGCCCTTTTAACAACCTGAGAGCTAGAGAGAGACAAACAGCAGGGAGAGGATCCTATTCATCCAATCCCAGGCACAAACAGTTCAGGGGGAGGCAAAGAAAAACTGAGCAGCTTCTGTGCCACACCAGCAACTCCTCAGGGGATTTGAAGTCACATCATGTTTTTCACACAATCAACCAGCTCCAAAAACACCCCAAGGGGGCTGCAATTAAGCTTTCTCCTGCCCCTGAGACATAGAGAGACACTTCCTCTACAGTCTGATACATAAAGCTGCACATGAATCTGCCAAGCTGACCCAACAAAAACTCTCCACGTGATGATCTTTAATCATCACAAAGCTTTAAACATAACAGAACATAAGGCTCCACTTAGAGCCTTGTGTGTGGTGAAACAATGACACAACACATCACCAGAAGAAAATGGGGTCAATGAAAGCTGAGGAATTGAGGAAGTCATCATGACAGACATAAGTCAAGAGCACAAAAAAAAATCAAGATAAAGTGATGTGAGCAGCACAATATGTAAAGACTGAGACTGTGTAGAAAAGTTGGGAACAGCAGAAACATGACAAAGAAAAACATGAACTTAACTGTAACCACTACCTGACTACCCCCCCCACCTGGTGTACCTGTTGTTAGTCTGTCTTAGCCCTTCCACAACATTAGTTCAGTCGGACTTCCTGGCAGCAAAACCTGCACGTGTTTTCTCCGTGAACAAATCAACATAATCCCTCTGATCTCCGAGTCATGCACCAGCCTGGATTTTCACAATAAAGCTCATTCAATTCAAAACAAAAGACCCTTCTTCTGTTTCTGAGCCTTTTTTTCCCAACCAGTCCAGACCCAGTCCTCTAACCAGGACCAAGTGCTCAGACCAGGACCAGAAGGACCCTGATCCAGTCCTCAGACCAGCAGGGCCCATCCCAGCCACTTTTTGAGAACCAGGGAAAGCCCAACCAGTGTTTTCCATCACCGGTCTGGGCAGCTCAGTTCTGGGTATTTCTGCTCTTTCAAACAACAACACTTTGGGTTTGTTTGCTTAATTTGGCATCAGGAAGGGACAAAGTATCTTCCCCACGTCATTTCCATTTGAACAGACGCCCCGGGTGCTGACAGGGGCAACACTAGCTACAGTGTTTGAAGAGAAAGAGACCCCTGTGAGTCCTACAGAGCCCTATCTGACCGGATCAACAACCAAGACTCCAGCCCCAAAGGAGGCCTTGAAGAGCTCAAAATGGTTCTTAAAGAAAGTCTGGTAGAGCCTTAAAAAGGCTTAAAGGAAGAGAGCTAGAACAGCCATTCAGGAGACCAAAAGATAGCCTAGTGAAGCTCTAAAAGAGACCTGTACACCGACCGTAAGATTGCATGGAAGAGCCCTTAGGGAGACCAAAAAGAAGTCTAGTAGACCCCAAAGGGACACCTAAAGGGAGCCTAGTAGAGCCCTAAGGGAGACATAAAAAAGCTTAAAAGATCCTTAAAAGTTTCAGAGAGCCCTAAAAGGGACCCAAAGAAGCTCCAATGGATTTCCTAAAGAGGCCTCACAGGGAAAATTCAAGAGAAATAACGGCGGCCTGAAAGAGCCCTAATGGATTTCAAAGCTTTGCGATTTTTTTAAAGTTTTGATTTGACTGTTTGTTCTTGTAAGTTGTCTTCCAGATGATCAAACTTGAGATAGCAATCAATAAAGTCCTCAAAAAAATTATAGATACATATCACAATTTTACTATGTTGACGGTGGGAAATAAAGTAGACCAGAAAAACTGAGACCAGGACTTTTTGTTTACTTAGGAGAAAAAAACAATCTTAATCAAATCTCTAAAGAATAATCTCAGATTTGTTGCCTCTCTACCTGGTTTCTTTTAAGAAATATAGACAGAAATATAGTTGGTGCAAGGGGAAATCAGTGATATTCATCTATGTTTTCAGATAGATTTCATATCACAGACAGACACACACTAGTCTGAGCTCAGGCCAATAAGCTGGACACGCCCCTGGTGCCAGGGAGCAGGTCTGACCCATAATACAGGACGGTGTTGGAGTAACCGTGTCAGGCTGTTCTGGATCAGACAGAGGGTCACACATGAATCCGACTGTAGCTCATACACCGATCAATACCCTGGGCTAATCTAGGCTAGCATGTCAAATCTAGCCACACATTGATTTGTTTGGAGGTTGTCTTGTGTGGTGCACAGCCCGGAGCATTCAGGTCAGAGTGAGTCTGATCCGAGCTGCTGCTGCTGGTCAGCCCCAAACAGGGTGTAGCTAAGCTAATTAGCGGTCAACACAGGCAGCAGAGTGACTGTTGCTAAGGTTAGCTCCGAGTTAGCCGCTGGTACAGTTCCCAGCTGTAAAAATATGATGTTTACAATGACCCAAAGTCAACTGACAGGCTGGTGTAAAGGACATTAAAGAGCTTTAAACTGACTGTCCTCTCGGTGGTTTGGTTAGCAGCTAAGCTAACGGGCTAACGGCTAACAGCGTTCCTGATGCTGCCTCAAAAACCGGATGTTTGGGCAGACAAAGCTTCACGCACTCCACGGTGTGTTCAAAGTCTGTTTACATCAACACTGGAAACCTGTGCGGTTCGATACAACCCCTGAGCTGCAGTTGAAACATGCACAGAAAGCTCTTTGGCTTTTTACCTGTCAGGCGGATTTTGATGCTGGACCCGGTCCTCCGAGTCCCCGGATTCGACATCACTCCGGGAAAAACGGTCACCTAACTTCCCACCGGAGTCTCCAAAACACGGTCTCACCACCAAATGGGAGCGCGGGGAGCTTCAGGTGCAAACCATGCGGTCAGAGTTCGTCCTCCTCACCGTTTAGAGAGTATTATTTGACAGCAAAGCGCTGCGCTCCTCCAACACCGAACCAACTCCACCACACAACATTTTCAGGCAGGCTCAGGCACGTAGTGACGTCACGTCCTTAACGGGTATAACCCTACGTGCTCGCGTCTGTGAAGCGCGGGCGCGTCCGTGAGAGCTGACAGGAGTTAATCAGAAGTTGGAGGCTGGCGCGTTCACTTCTGTCCTATTTGCCTCGTCCATGAGCAGTACATAGTTAAGCAATCAGTTACAACAAAACAATCATTGCATCATCGTAGTCCTACAGACACTTTTCAAACAATGAAACAAAAATAAACCAGGACGAGGGGGACAGGAAGAAGCAGAGCTTATCATGTCCTACCGGTCCTACCCCTGATTTCATTGACTCATGAAAACATTCGGAATAACTCATGCAATCATTTCATTCTTAAAATAGAAAGAAGATACAATGCATTCTCTGACAACGTGTAACTCATTCCCCTTGTGCAAGCAAATAAAGGTCTTTTGCATTTGAAATGATGATATTCCTGCACATTTTTAATAAATTATCAAAACTGTTCCATAAGGCCACACCGCAAACAGAAATGCGTTTTTTGTTGTTAGTGTGTGGGCTGCTGAAAGTTTCAGCATAGGATGACCTCTTAAATAATGGACTTCATCTTTATTGGTAAACATTTTTGGATGTTTCCTGGAATCTCATTGTTTAGTATTTTGAACATGACTTGATCAGTTTTTTACTCCACTAGGCCCAAAATTTTTTAGAGATGAGAAATAAATTGTTTTTGTGGTCCAGATGATCAATGAGATGAATTAACCAAATTACTTATTTGTGCATTGGGCATATATCTGTTTCAGGTTACCTTCGTATGTATTATCTTAAATTTCAACACAATATGATAAATAAGGACTTATCAAGGAGTGATACAAATTAAGTAGAGATTTCTGATCCAACATGTGTCTCTGTGTACTTATGATTCCCACACTTGATAACTTAGAGCACAGAATTTTGATATGTTGCTTCCAGCTAAGTGGTCCATCAGAACACCCAAGAACCTGATCTCTGTGACTTTTTCAATTTCGGTATTGTCAACTACAAGATAAACCTGTATTTCCTTTAAAATTTTTAAAAAGCGTTACTTTTGTTTACAATTGATTTTGATGTAGAGACCATTGTATATATTTTTCAAAGAATACCCAACAGAAAACAGAAAAAATATAAATAGGTTCATGTAAATATTCTTATTCCGATGTAATTCAGTGTTTTAATTATGAAAAATTTTAGGAAAGGACAGATGTGTGGGAAAAGTTAGACAAAATAATGAGAGAGTTCATCTGAAATATGGATAAAGTGATATAGTTATCCATATCTCTTTATATTTGAGCTGCTTAGCTAGCGGCTGAGGGGATCACGGACGGAGGGATTTGGCAGCTCTGAGCTCAGCTACATGGCCGCTTTATTAGAACAATGAGCCTGTTTACAGACTGAGTAAATCTAAACCACAGAGGAATAGTCCACACACCCCCAGGGACCAGGATCTCTCTCTCTCTTTCTCTCTCTCTCTCTCTCCACACACACGCGCAGTCTCTAGATAAAAGCCAGTCTATGTCTTGAACTTGACCTTTTATTTAGAGAGGAGCTGTCAGGCCCATAATCACACCCATGAAGAATCTACACCTCCTCCTCTGCTTTGGTTTTAATGTCTGAGACAAATTATAATTCCTGTTTGACCTGTTTGATCAGCTTCCTTCCCTTTGTAACTATTAATACATTAATTGCCCTCTATCATTCAGCCTGCCTTATGGCCCTCAGAGGCATCAGTTAGTTAGACTTAGAGTGCATAAGAAGAGGAAGCGTTGCAAAGTGTCTATGAAGGGGAGAACAGAGACTATGCAGACCTTATCCCACCCTGTGGTCTCTAAAGAAGCCCTCTTTATTTACACTGTGAACAGTCTGAGCCACTCAGAAAATTCAGTGTGAAGACAGCAAATATCAAGGCCATCAAAAGCTGTGAAACCAAATGGGCAGCTATCACTCTGAGGATTTGATGCAAATTAACGAGTCTGATCACACAGAGCATGGCAAATTAGCAGCAATGAAACATACGGAACCCAAATTTGATCTTTTCTTTTGCTCTGTTTTTTCTGTCATGACAGAAATAGTTTCTCAATTCTTTGCTATGGAAAAAGGATTAGTATAAGAAAAGACGGACCACCTTAACTTCCTAAGGCAGTCATAAATACATCAACCAGCTGATGGTGCTGTTGCTTTTCTTTGAGATGCTGTCTTTTCTGCTGGCTTAAAGCTTTTGTCTCCAAAAAAGGCCTGAGATGTCTTATGACCCCCAAGGACATGAAATTCCAAAGATGCCTGAGAGAAACTAGCTGTGATGGACTTTACCTGGCAGGAAACAATTTTTGCACACATCAATCATGCCAATATCACTGTTATGATACGATACACTGTTAAAATAAAACTTTTGTTGGATAAAGCATTAAAAATACACAGGCATAGTGATGGCAGGGCTTCACTTTTGTGCTGCCGTGCTGCTGGTTGAAGTTGCTCACCTCAAGGCTGTTAAGTTTTTCCTCAGAGGAGCATAACATGCCGGAGGGTCAAGGCTGAAACAATATGAAATGATACAAATTCCTGTGAACATATGATTTCACTAAGTTTTCACTAAGATTTCACCTACTGTTACAGAGTCAGATGCAGGAGCTGTATTGAAGTCCATCAGGGCGTCTTCAGGAGGTAGCAGCACGTAAAGGAGTGTTGGACACCACTGAGTTGAGAGCTTTGTTTTTTACTTTGTTTATTTTTTGTCTGAGGGGACAAAAAAGTGAGTACAAGAAGAGACTGGAGAAAAGAGGAGTGGTTAACCAACCAGTGTCTCAGTTTGACATCCATTTAGGGAGCTTTTTACTCTTTAGTTAAGTAATTAGTTATTTTGTTCAATAACCCATTGGTTTAAACCCATGAATAAGAAAATACAATAGCCACAGTGAGCACTTACTGTCTCAAGTCATGTTTCTGTGCTTACAACAGCCTGAAACCTTCACATAGGGATCAAAGTGAGCTCAGCTATACTTCTGATGAAAAAAATGTCCGTGTCTTTGGCAGTTAGGGACATTTATCCCCACTTTTAAGAGCTCAAAGTTACTCTGATAGATTCCTTCCTATTTGAATGAAAATAAAAAAAAAGTGAGCTGAAGTGCTTCCTCCTGACACACTGAACACACAAAACCCTTAAATATTAGAGGCCTTTGAAACATCATCTTAGAAAACAGTTGTTTCCCTAAAACTGATGCTTACAGTTTTTGCATCCCTCCAGTTGCACAGAGAAGTTCCTCTTCCCCCTCATCTCATGCTCTATGTAACAGTCTGACCATTAATATCAGTCTTTCACTGCAACTCTAGTTCTCTTTTATTTTGTATGGAGTCTTAGGTTGTAGCTTCAGTCAGCTTTTTTACCAGATAAAAACTCTACAGAGGAGCTTTAATAGCTGCAGGCAGCTTTTAGCAAGGACAAACAAAAGGCACCTATCTCATACATCAACATGGACTTTATTTTCAGATTAGTTTCAGATGAATGTTTCACATTTTATACAAAATCATTAGAAAATGTCTGATTCTCTAAAATCCCTCAACTAATCCTCCATCAGCGGCTTCAAACAGCAGGATTAATGAGGAACCATGCAGCATCCTGGACCCACACGCTCAGCCTGAGCTCCACGTCCAATAATAATCCACAGTTCACTCCAAGACCTGACACACACACACATACACACACACACACACACACACATACACACACACAGAGACACACACACACACAAAATCGCTGAGCATGCACAGGCCTCAGTCAGAACCTAAAAGTATGGTACATCATCGATCTTTCAACACCTTTTCTGTACAGAGCCGAGTGTCCAAAGTCAACACCACCATGCATGTTTTTCAACACAGGACACATCATTGGTTATGTTTATAAAGATTTCAAAACGATCGCCGATATCAGTGTTTAAAATTGACCAATGACTGCAGGCCGGGCTGGGGGCGGGGTCACTGAAGTTTGAATGAGGTAAAGAGAGGACAGGTGGAGAGACACGCACACGCACGCACGCACACGCGCACACACACACAAATACACAGACACACACTTTAATCTGCAGACATGTCTGTGTCATGCCAAACGTTTCAAATCAGTCTATAGAGGGGCAAGTTAAGCCAGATGACCCACAACACAGAGAGTGCATGTGTGCGTGTGTGTATGAGATAGAGAGAGATGAAAGCATCAGAAAAGATACTAAACACACCCTCAGTTAAGATCCAACAGCTGGAGAAGGTTTTATTGAGCCAACGCAAAAAGTGTTTGGTCAGAGAACCTGACAGCGGGCAGCGAGGCACTTACACAATCACTTTCATTTTACACAGTGCTGCGTCAGTGTGTGTGTGTCTGAAGGGGAGACACGGCTACATTTTTTTTTGATCAGATGTCCAACACACACACTCACTGATACTTGTTTTCACATTAAAGCATGTTTTTAGCAGTTGGCACATGTACATGCAAAGCGCCAGCTCGGCCTGCGAGGCGAAACTGAGGGAGAAAAAGATGGACGTGTATGAACAGACAAAGGTACAGAGACTCACAGACAGGCTCATGAACATATCGAGCGTTTAAAAACAGTCTCTGCTCCTGTCCCCGCCCCCTTTCCTGACACATGTTCATAGCAGCACCGGAGGAGCCCCCTGATTGGTGGGTACAGCCGTCCGTGACGTCAGTCGGTTTCAAGGATGAGAGGCGGTTGTTCGTTCTCCTCGTCCAAGCGTAGGTCATTAAGGTCGTCTTCTAGCCCCGCCCCTCCGACGGCTCCCTGTTCTTCACAGTAACCTAGGTAACAAGAGTCAATGAATAAATCACTGGAACAAAAATCTTTTTGAAGAGCTTCTATCATGGAACTGAAGTTTGTGTAACAAAGCAAGAAAGATAATTACATAATTTTTTGTCGGACAGGAAAAACAGATTTGAATAACACCCAAATCAAGCAGCTTGCCTCTTGAGAGCATCACTTTTTAACCCGCTGATACAAAACTCAAAATTGAAGCCAAAAATTCACCAAACTAAAGCTCCTGAACCAAGAGACAATGACTACAATAAAGCTCCCTGCAAGGAGAGGATACAGGGACAAACAGTGTGTGTGGATCTGCAGAATACCTTTTGTAACTGCAGCATTGTAGGTCTGGGCCACAAGGGGGCGGTCATGTGACCCCTGCTCAAGGATCTCATTGGGCGGCTCAGCACTGCCATCTAACCTGTGGGCAAAAACAGCAGATTCAGCCAAAAAACTAAGTCGACCTTAGCATTCATGCTGTCCATGTCCATGTTACCTGTGCTGCTTCATGAGTGTGCACTCCCCTCCCTCCTGTGGATCCAGGTTGTACAGGTACAGGTAACCATCAGCAGCTGCCACCAGCAACCGGGGAATCTTCTGAATCCTAAAACCACAAAGATAAACATCTGAAAATCTGTTTAATACCAAAGTTCCTGTAAACACGAGCCAAGGTCCTGCTGAGGTTTGGAGGCATGGTGTGCACAACCAATGGGTTCTGTTTCATGAATAACACTTCTTTAGCATAGCTTGACCGACACACCTAGACAATTCAATTGCTGCTGTACTGCTGTTGGATTCAGCGGGACTCTGCAGGTCTCAGTATGTCTTGTCAACCAGCACCAGCAAATTGAACCAGAAGAGGAAGTAGATGACCATGACACATAAGGCTACTTAAACACCATGGCACATACTTATAGATGAACATACAGGTTTACAGCCACGTCCATCTCAGCCAACGTGTTAGAGTGTTGTTTCCTCTTAGGGTGAATTGAAACAAGTTTGACACAGCTCTGATCAAAAAAGGGCACAGTTCTGCTTATACAAGGGGTCTTGTCTTCTTTCAACTTCTATGTTGTACCTCAGCGAGAATTAATTATCGGAGTGCGTCGGAGGCTACATCAGCCTTTCACTTGCTTTCAAGTCAAATTTAAGAGTTACCAAAAGAGTTAGAAAATATTTAAAACTCTGTGTGTGTGTGTGTAAACTCACACGGCTAATGCGCAGATGTTCTTATGTCCACAGAAGGGCAGGCGGACGGTGGCGAAGGCTCGTCCCTGTGTGAACATCTCTGTGACTTGGGAGGGCAGGTAGGTGGTGGACGCCATCAGGACCTTTCCCAGGTAGCCTCCCCATGTTGTTGGCTCCTCTGCTGGCCTGCACACACACACACACACACACACACATATGCACAGGATGTTAGAGGTTGTAAATATGAAGAAGCTTCTTTCATGGACATATGAAGACAAGGTGGAACCTACACATATTTCTCCTTCTGGGTCTCTAACTTGAAGATGTGGACCGTCTCCGTGTTGCTAGAGGCTGACAGATACAGGCCCTCCATACTGAACGCCAATGAGCAGATGCTCACACACCTGAGGTGAGAAACACAAGGGCAACAGGAATAGACAGAGAAGCATGGTGGTTTAATTTTGAGCTTAGTCAGAACGCTGTGTGCATGCAGACGTACAGACTAATTCAGGAGTACCTCTTGTTTTTTATTTCTCTAAGGTTCTCAGTCACTATTGACATATCCTGAAGCACCTGACTAACACATTTCAAAACAGCTTTAAATAGCTTGAAATAACCCAAACTGTAGTCTATGCAACATCAAAGAATCTACCTTTTGACTCCTCTTCGAAACTCAAAGAGCTTCTGTCCCTCTGGGATGGAGAAGACACGAATGACGGTGCCCTGAGAGGATGTGAGAGAGGAGAACTCAGAAGGAAGCACATGAACAGACACACGTCCAAAGAAAGAGCCACACAGCCTTGTTATTAGCACTTCTACCTTCTCTGAGGCCGTGGCCAGTTTGGTTCCACTGGCATCAAAAGCCAGAGCCGCTAACGGACTGTCATGGGCTGGAATCATGTTTGCAGCTCGCTGGAAAATGGATACAGACACAAGTTAGAGATGAACTGCATCACAAAGCTAAAGCCAGTGAAAGGAAACACTAGCTGTCAGAATGAGGACAGTTTAGCTTTATATAAAGCTTCTACAACAAGGGTTGCTTCTTCTTGAGTAACAGCGTTTCAGTGCAGAGGAGAGAAGCTGGTGTAATGATGATTTTAAAGGCGTTATAGAGAAAGGGCAGAGATCTGCAGTTACCAGGTTAACTGTGTCAAACACTTGAACCTCTCCTATCGTGGTGCTGCCGGGGTAGGCCAGGTAACAGTTGTCATTGCTGATCGAAAGAGCACACAGCCCTGAAAAGCACGAGCACAGATACACAATTAATGAGATTTCTCCGTTTTCTCTGAGGAGATTACAACTGACAGAGACTATGGTACAGAGTGAGACTTTGATGATGTAACAAAACAGTTCTGACAGCATGAGTGGGTGTTCAGTGGACGCATTAAGTCCTGGGATCTCTGCAGGAGTGCTGCAATAGTTTTCATCCTAATGCAGCTTTCACTGAGAGCCAATATCACAGACAGAAACAAACCCCATCATATTCTGCTGATCTACCAAATACACACCTGATACCTGTGGGGATCACACTCACCTGAAGGGTTGGGTGGAGTTTCTCTGATGGTGTGCAGCACTTTCATGTCTCGGATGTTGTGAATGTAAAGGGACTCCTCCAGGCACACAATCAGCCGCTGACGAAACATCCAAACACAACCAAGTCAAAGAAAAAACACTTAGGCTCTCTGATTTAGGGTCAAAAAGTCTGATCATTAGCAGAGGAAACCCTGAGCCTGCATGAGCACCGCCAGACACCTGCACCTGTTTATATAATCCTCTTTTACACCTTTCCTCTGATGGGGCCCAGGCACTGGGCTACTGCTGTTCAGAATTGGTTCAACTTGAGAAGTGCGAATGAACCAGTTCCATTTCTTAGCATCATTAAATCACTGGAAGGTCTCTGTACATCTCCAAAGCTTTAAGACATATATTCAGAGCTAACAAAGGCAGATAAATATATGATCTTGTCAAAGGTGATTTAAAAAAAAAATCAGTTGAAAATGATGAGCTGAAGTTGCTGGTTTTTATTTTGCTACGTCACATTTTGTCAAAGTGCCATGCCATCAGGCTTCAAGTTTCCTCATCAAAGTCAGGAAAAAACAGGAACAGTGTGACACTGTCCTGACCTGAAGAAGAGGAGGATTATCACTCAGCTTGAGTGAAATATAAAGGAAGGAATCTACAACACTGTCCATTACGATCTCCTCAAACTGATCAGAATGGATTAAGTTTGTTTAAACAGGAATAAAAACAATTTACATTGAGAATTAAAATCTGACTTCTGTCTCATTCTAACCCTGACATTTACTGGTTTATTCGTCCACTGTGGCATGGTAAACATACAATACAAGTGCTTTGTGCTGATATGTAAAAGATGGAGCATAGCCTTCAGGTACCTGTCGGTTCAGTTTGACAGCCAGTATGGTGTTGGAGTAGGAATAGTTGCAGATCTCAGTTCCCTTCTTGAAGTGACAGACTTTGAGCTTCCTTGGGGCCTTAAGGCTGACGATGGCAACCAGGCTGCTGGAGAACAGACGCTCCACAATGCACACATCCTCTGTGTCTGCTGCAGTGCACAAACACGCACGCACGCACACACAAACAGACACACACCCAATAATGTTTCTCTGAGATGCCAAAAGTGGTGCCACTCATCAATTTTGTTCTGATGTTTCACACTTTAAAAATCAAGAAAACTGTCATCAAACAGTGTTCAGATGAATAGACAGATATCTTGACAAAAATTATTCACTGGCTCTCTTACTATTGCAAAGCTTTATCAAATACTGTATTAATAAATTCCAGAGTAATGACACTGTTAAGCTTCAGTATCCACATCCAGCGGTATGTGAGCAGAATGTCTAAATTCAGTCCGAAGTTAAGATAGAACTGCATGGATACTTACTACATTCATAGATCTGCTCCAGTTTGTCCACAGAGGACAGAGAGAAAAACTTGTATCCTGATTTAGTGCCAACAGCTAAAGACCTGTGAGAGTAATCAAAACAGACTCAATCAGCATTTCACAACATTTACATAGGTAATATATTACACACATGTTGTCTTCATTGTCACCTTTTGGCCATTGAATTGAAATTCATATTTGAAACGAATAACATATCATTCATTTTACTGAAAAGACAGAGATCTTATTGTTCTTGACTACGTTCAGGAACTTCACCCTGCCTAGACAAAGAGACTGGTAGCTTCAATGACATCCCAGAGTAAGACAATGTGTGTTTGTCATGTAACTGGTGAAACTAAAAACTAGATTCATTTTATGTTTAACTGTCCAGTGTATGATGACTTGAGGGATTTACTTTTAAGGAAACTGTCTTTGGTTATGATGACTTTTTGTGGTCAGATGACCAGAAAAATTTGAGTTCTGTTTCATTAAAGGAACTTTTGCCACAGCAGTTTATGTCAACAAAGCCTGGGAAAGAAGGCTGACTGTATCATTTATTACTGAGCTGAGAAAAGAACAGGCAGATCTAACACACAGATCTGTACATTCACACTCCTCTCATCCAAAAGGCTTCACCAGCTCCTGAGTAAATGATGAAATCTTTTAGATGAGAGAGAAAACGTCTTCACAAACTCAAAGCAGTTCAGTTGCCTCAGTTCCTAACAGACAGAATACACACACACACACACACACACACACACACACACACACACACACACACACACACACACACAGTCCTTGTTTCAGCTCCAGAGGCTTCATACCGGACTCAGGAAGTCTACAGGTCTGAGTGCTTTGGTTTAGTCTGAAAATGTATCTTTCAGTGTGAGGAAACTCGGATACATAAGCACTTCATCTACCGCTGGGTGTTATCAACAACACGAACAACAGTGACCCAGTTTCAGACTTTTAACATCATTAAAATTCTCCAGCCGTCCGGAAACACCAACCACCAAACACCAAACGCTCAGTAACTAAACGTCAGTTGCCTGAACCAGCGTGAAGTTTCTCGGTGTCCCTCATGGTCAGCAAAGCCCCTGAACAACAACCTGACAGCTGAGCTGTGTTGAAGTTAGACCCTGACAGCACCGCTTTACGTTAGCCATGCAGCTACGCTATGTTAATCTCACATAAGCTGACGCTGTTATGTCGGTTAATATCAACCTGATGTAGGTTTGCTGACATCCGTCCTGACTGACAGTCGATATTCACGATTGAAATCAGATCCAGGTGAATTAACAGCGACACCTGTCACTACCTCCACTAGTCTCAGCTAAGCTAGCTAGCGTCGACTAGCTTGTCACCGCAGGCCCCCGCTCTCCAAACCCTCCTCGGGCCAGCGCTGCGCACCTCCCCGCTCCCCACACTCTCTCCCCGGCCAGGCGCTGCGCGTGTCCCCGCTCCCTAGACTCTCCCCCCGGACCAGCGCTGGACAGATCCCCTCCCCCTGGAATCATTCCCTGGGCCACTGTAGCTCAGGCCATATGCTCCCCTGAATCTCCTGAATCTCTCCCCGACCCAGTGCAGCGCAGGCTCGGCCTTACGTGTTGTCCTGGTTGAAGTTGGCGAAGAGGAGCTGGCTCCCGCCGGCATCCCCGCTGAGACTGGCCAGGTTCATGGGCTCGGCACCATGGGCTGGTTATGCTCCGGTGGAAACAGCGGCTGACGGACTGAGGGTGCTGATGTGGGATCAGGGTAGACGTGGTTCACGGGGCCATCTCTTCCTCAGGCCTGGAAGGATTGTTGTTGTTGTTCACGGGGGCTGTTCTCCCCCAACAGCGCATGCTCAGAGTCCGCAGCGTGAGATGCGTTCAAAGAACTGGAACATTTTTGGAAACAGCAGAACTCTTTGTCTTGCTTTTCAATTAATTTTGTACCAACCAGATTTAGAGGGAATAAAGCAATATTATCATAAAATGTAAAGGAGAAATTCAAAATGTACTTAACACTCTCAGCTAACATATCCTGAGATAAGTCAAAATTTCTTTAAATCCTCGAACGTCTGATAATTATCCACTAAGCTTCTTGACATTAAAGAGACTGCACTCTAAACATTTAATAAACTCTTCTCCAATGTAATTACACTGCATTTATTTCCACCAGACAAAACAAAAACAATCTAAAGAAATAATGTGTGCTGTGATGGTTTTCATAATATTTATTAATTTTATAATAATGCTGTCATTTGGATTTACTGTCTAAAACTTGGCCAGAGAGAAACCCATACATCAGTGTTTCGCAACCTTTTGCAACTTAGGTCCACTTTAGAGCCTCCAGATGTTTTGCAGCCAACCTTTGACTCCATAAATACAGAGGCCATGTGATGCGCTCTCAGAGCATTACACTTATTTAATATTGAACATTTGAATAATTTTAATATCCTAATAAATATCACTGAGTTTTGAAATGTAACACATTTTGTACATTTTCTAATATAATTACACCTGCCCCTCCAACACTAAACTGTACAAAAAGTTTACCTGACAGTAAGTAATAGAGCCCCCAGCTGCCAGAGTATGCAAGTAGCATTGCAAAGAACTGGGCAAACAGTTCCAAAGTCTTCTCTCCTCCAAACTTCAGTTAAAAATTTATTTTCTGTTTGTAGCATGCACTGCAAGCCTTTCCCGAAGTATGCTCTTCACCTCTCTTTTTATTCTATTCCACTTATCATGGGATTTTATACTGTTCCAATGTTCATAATCCTACTTCTTTGATCCCTGAGAACAACCTTGATCCAATTTCTTTGATTTCAGTGACATACAAACCTTCACTAGATTTCCTGGATTAGAGATAACATATCTTACACAAAATCAGAGCTATTATTTCAGTAAACATATAATTGTTTGGAATTTCAAATATCCCTTTGAAGTGGAGCTGAAAATGTAACGTGTTTGCATAATTAAAAACACATCAGTTATTTCTATACAGTTTGGGTCATCATATATTCTGCACCATGTATCGAACGATGCATATGGCAGTATGCACTCAAATATATATTCTTTAACTGATTTGAGTGCCATACAGGTGGTAATATCTGGGGCTTCAGTCAAGCTCAGCAGGTGTAAGTTATAGTTCCTTGTCAGACATAAAAGATCTAAGAGCAAATTATCTCCTGACTAACTACAAGAAAAGCTGTACTTCAGGGACAGCTCCTGATCTTTGAATGCATCATTGACAGAGCATGGACAAGAAGATGAGATAAGGCCAGTTTGTTAGCATGATAACTAAAATACAAAAACAGGGCGGGAAGAGAAAAAAGTCTCGGAAGCACATCCTCTATGACAGACAGGCAGACAGACAGAACATTTATGAACTAAGGCTGTAAGTGTTTAGTTAAAAAATCTGACAGAAGAAGATCGAAATATTTGGGCATGTTTCTGATTAGGGTTGCACAATATATAGTTTTACTGTTGTCGTTGCAGTATTTGCATGCACAGTCTTCATATAGAAAGGTATAAGATATATTGCAATGTGTTTGAGCCTTTCAGTGAAGTTTATGTAGCCTGAACTGTCATGTCGCCTGCTGTTATCAGGTTTGGGCAGAGTGACGTGCAGTATGACAAACTGAGAGAAAAGGAGTGGTGAATGTGAGTGGATCATAGCAGGGATTTGGACAATCTGACAGTTTGCTTTAAGTTAATATCCCACAAGGTGCTTTGTTTAAAACTTATAGGGTCAAAGGCAGAGACTTCCAGATCTGTGGGCTCAACTTTGTGTGAAAGTCTGTACTTGTTATTTCAGGGAGGGTCAGGAAGAATTCAACTAAACAGAGTGGAGCAGTTAACTTAACCCTCTGATGCATGAATTATGAAAGTCAGTGTCAGGATTTTTCCCTTAAGTGTTTTTATTTGTCTTAAGGCATAAAAAAAGTTTTCCATTTTTTTTTCAAATATTTGTAACTGAGCATTCAACTTAAAACCGTGTGAACTTAATGTAAAGTTGACTTTTTTTGTTTGACTTCTTTTCTCTCTTTTTTTTGGTAATTTCATGAATAATCTTTTTTCTCATGCTTTGCGAAACACTTTAACTCTCTTTCATCCATTTTAACACTGAATTTCTTATAGTAATTATGCTATTTTACCCTCAAATGTTTGTTTACCCTTTTTTTATGATATATATATATATATCTATTTGGAAAAGAATTGAAAACATTTTTTCCAGCCCAAGAAGAATAAAAAGATCCTGACACAGGCTAATATGAATTTCTACCACATGAACCACTGAATTTAGGAGTGAATTAGTTTTAAATACGTGTCGACTGTAGTGACCACTATGCACAACAGGGTTAAAAAAAATCACAGGAGACAAAAATATTCTGATATCATTGTGCCATCTTTCTAGTCTAAAATCTTTTTATGTTGACTGAATGATCTCTAAAGGTTCAATGTTTCTAAATTACTTTACTGTACTTTAAAATCTCAGGCCAGTTCAGGCCAGTGGCTCTGAACTAGGAGAGGGGAGGATGGATAAATAAATGAGATAAAAAGAGAGAAAGAGAGAGAAAGAGATGAGAGAGAGAGAGGATTGATGAAACATTTAGAGAGAAAGGGATAGGGAAGATGGAAGAGTGAGAGAGAGAGAGAGAGAGAGAGAGAGAGAGAGAGAGGGGAGGAGAGAGGGAGAGAGGGGAGGGGTTACAAACTCACTCCGCGGAACATCCTGTAAACACATCTAAGGTTGAGACCTGAACCCGGAGCGGTCCGTCCCCTTTCGGACCACAGCTCGTCTCTCTGCCGGGATGAAGTCACTGTCCCCGGCCTCAGAAAAGTCTCTTCTCCTTACTCCTCCAGCTGTTGTGTAACTCACTCCACGAGTCCCTCTCTCCTGGCGGTCGTATGTGTTCATGTTTTGGGAGAGCGGCGGTGGGACATCCGGAATGGAGAGTCCGGACCTGTAGGACCCGTAGGAGGAGACCTGCTGTTGGTAAATAGAGCGCGAGCATCAACGCACGCGCTCGTAGGCTTGACAAACACGAGATGGACTTAAAGAAGACCAAACTCGGAAGGTACTCTTTCTCTCCTTCTCATGGTTTTTGGAAAGTTTGAAAACAGTGAGGCACAGTTTGAACCCATCCTGTTCAGCCATGCGCACTGACGAGCCACATGAGGACATGCACCTGGATGTTATAGTTTTGTACGTGTGTTTGTTTTTGTGATTATTAGAGAGATCAAAGTAGTTTGGAGGCAGTACACTTTATTCTAGGTATAAAGATATGAGGGTGACCTACACAGAGATCCAGTACCTGAGAGTGAAATCACATCACCCTGCTAAAGTAAAGAAAAGTTTTCCTTTGTAATCTGAGATAAGAAAATATTTTAAAACTTTCACCACCAAAGTCAATAAACCAAAATTCAAATTAAATGTGTTGAATTCTTTAATATCCTCACAGAATAGAGGCGCAGAGGATGTCACAAGGTGTAAACCAAGGATTAGTGCCACAGCTGCTGATCTCAGTGTGGACATTCAGCCCTTTAGGGGTCCACAGGGCAGATTTGATATCTGCTGTTTTGGGAGATCGCAGGACTTTTTTCATTTCTCTTGAGTTTTTTGTTGATGTTGAAAATAATAAAGGAGTGGTCTGATCACTGTGATGGGCCCTGCTGCCATGCAGTGAGTTTACATGATGTTAAAATGATCAGTTCGATGCATCAGTCAGATTTGTACTGGCCTCTGTTCACTTCGGAAATGAAAAAGGGGGAAAGTCTCTAAGCAGAGGAAAGGTTTGTGCTGAATAGTTCGACCTCACTGTGACTCACCTGGGTTTAGGTATGCAAAATGCTTTATGTATTACCGTCATTTTTATATTCTAATGTATTCTTGTTTTTTTCCATCCTTTAAATACTGTTGGTTCAAACCTTTCCTTGTTGATCCATCCTGGTAAGACAGGGAAATATTAACTGAGGAACAAGTGAAATCTACGTCAAAGACGGGCTCGCTGTAGTTCCTATAATAATCTTTATTCTTAACTCTTTAAAGCTAAAAAGTATCACATCCAGTAATCAGCCATCAGCATTCATCTTTTGTTCCTTTCAGCTTTATTCTTCATCAAAGTAACTGAAAGTAATTTCTAGTCTATAACATGTTGACCATTAAGTTTGAGCTTTGTCATATTTCTTTACCCCTGAGCATCTCTTTTGTTTTTACAGTCTGGGATTGCATTTTCATTTTTGTTGTTTGAAATCACATTGCTGCTCAAGAGTTTACATTTCTCTTCAGTTCCACTCGGTACATTTGGCAGTCAGCGAGCCTTTGTGGTGTTTGTGTATCTTTGCATGTGTGTGTGTGTGTGTGTGAGTGTGAGTGTGTGCAATAACCGTGAGAACCAGAGTTTGAGTCCCAGAGGGGATGAACTTGATTTTTGCTGTACAGGGAACAACACCCCCCCTAACACACTCACTGTCCCTCTCTCTCTCTCTCTCTCTCTCTCTCTCTCGCACACACACACACACACACACACACATTCCTTCAGATGATTCCATGATCCATCCACAGGTTCTGATCCTCTTAGATGCTACCGATCCTATTAATGTAAGGAATGTGCGGTAATGGGCTTTTATGACTAAACACTGGCTCCATGAGGTGGAAACTTGACACACGCACACTTACACACAAACACACACTGAGTTGTGTCATAACTGATTACAGGACATCAGAGTGTTACAGTCAGGTCCATTGATAGTTCAACAATACTTCAACAGTGCAGGGAAACACTGTCTCGTTGTTGTGCTCTTGGCTTGATGGATCCACAGCAGAAAACAGGACCAGGATCTTTGTTCTCTTCTGAACTACTGCCATGTTTCTTTGACATGCAGCTGGAGCCCAGGGGGACTTGTGATATTATTTTTTAGAATTCTTTATCCCAGCAGAGTGTTGGTCAAATTTTCCTCATTTCACTGCCAGTTGAAAAGACACCAAAACATGGAGGGACAGCAGGACATATTTAATAATAAAGGATCAGATCAGATCCTGATCCAAGGATCACTTCACTAATAATATTAGTGTTGGCTGTGTTTGAATGCAAACACCAGCAGTGTGACACTAAGCAAACTGTGGGTTCCAAGGTAACTAGGCACAAGCTAGAAACTGGTTTGAAGATAATGTCTGAACACCAAAGAGCTACATTCAGCCACCTGTCATCTGTGTTATATAAGAGGAACAGTCAAGTGTATTTTTAAAATTAGTTTTTGGGTTTTAATACTTTCAAAGAGGAAGGGGCGGCAGACTTAGCAGAATGTGCAAGTGAAAACATCTGCTCTCGTCATGACTTTATGTCCAGGTTTTGTCCTCTTTTTCTTCTTCACTCCTGAAAGCTCTCATTACATGCAGAACCACAATACTGGCAGCCAAGGGATATGTTTATGTGTGTGTGTGTGTGTGTGTGTGTGTGTGTGTGTGTGTGTGTGTGTGTGTGTGTGTGTGTGTGTGTTTGTGTGTGTGTGCGCGTATAAAATGTGGTTTCGTAACATTTCCAGATGTGTTTTTCCCTGTAAGCTGGGATTGAGAGATTAACTGCTGATTACATAGCCTACACAATGACACACATGATCACAAACACACACATACTCACACACACACTTGCACACTTAAAACAAACATACACACACGCACTACTACACACACACACACACACACACACACACACACACACACACACACACACACGCACACACATGCTGACTCCATATGATGGAAGGGGGGCTCTACACATTTTTATCACTATCTGAAGTTTATCCATTCACTGTCTTTCTCTCTCTTTATGTCTCCCTCTTTCTTCTTCTCTCAGTCACCCTCTCTCTCTCTCCTTCTCTCCCTCTCTCTCTCTCTCTCTCTCTCTCTCACTCTCTCTCTCTCTCTCTCTCTCACTATCTCTCTCTAATTCTCTCGGGTTCTCTCTCTCAGGTTCATGAACTCAAGGGTCCCGTCCAGTAAGCGGTATCAGCCGACCGAATATGAACACGCTGCAAACTGTGCCACACATGGAGTGAGTCATTCAAACAGAAAGTGAAGATTCAGGCTTTCAGAACAGGGCATAAGTTGTTGCTTACTTGTCCAGAAAAATTGAATGATGGTTACATGTAGATGAGTGGAATTATAGTTACCTGTGAGTGACGAAATAGATATTTTCATGTTGACTGATTAAGAAAAGGGTAAAGACGACTTTAAATATGATTTTTGCTCTGATGTGGAGACAGTGGAGCATAATCTGTGTTTGTAGCTTTCTATAATCTGCTGTAATTCCTGCGTCCAGCTGTCCCTGATAGAGTGATGCATTATGAATGAAACAGACAGAGTTGAAGGAAAATGTGCCAATAATATTTTAAGACTTTGTGCTGTGAGATTATTTTCTGCAAAAAGAGTTATGATGCTAATTGATTGTTTATACACTTAGATTTATCCTTCTTAACATGTTTCAAGGTTTTATTTGAAAGCATTCAAAATTTTCTGAATCCCCCCACAGAAAGAAGGCTTATGTAATTTGTATCAAGTGCCAGTTTAAGACCAAACAGTTGTCTTCTGGTTGTAGCTTCACACTCAGTTTAAAGTCCCTGTAAGGACTTTTTTAGATGAGCTTGAAAAAAAAATCTCATCTCTCGCTAAATGCCTGACTGAATCTGCTAAGGCAAACCTTACAGGTGCAACAGATGCTTTTAAACAACATGAATAGTCCTGAAGACATCAGAGCGAGAAATTTTAGATGCTGAAAGAGTTATTTAATTACTAAATTCCTGGTTTCATTTCAGTTTTCCAAAGCTTTCCATTTTCAGGGTTTACAAACAAATTTCTTATTTTAGCTTTAAAATTGTTTGATAGACATTTAAGATGTAAATATTATTTGTGTTTTACAGGAAATAAAATTCTTGTTCCTCTCTGATTCATTACAGTTATGGATCCTCCCCAGTCTGGTGGGTGGGTCTGTACTCCACTTTTTGTCCGTGGACCAATGGCAGTGTGTGGCAGCCTGGCTCTATGGAAGTGGTCTCACTGGCCTGTTTGTCACCTCAACTCTCTTCCACACTGCTGCCTGGAAAATCAGCCACCTCAGGTCTGTGTTTTATATATCTCTGGAGAACCTTAAGATCACTATCAGACATCGAGAATTACAAGAAAAAAAAAGCCAACACAAAAACAAACAAACAAACAAACACAGGAGTTGACGTCCAGATGCCCCAAAATGAAATGTGACCAACCTGAACCTGAACCTGAACCTGAACTCACTGAACCTAAACTGGACTGATTGAACCTTAACTGAGCTGCTGCCTTATCAAAGCAAAGCTTTTTTGTTATCTAACATTTTGAATCTTCCAACTGCTCCTTTCCTTTCTTAAAACAGCATCACTCCCGTTAGCTTGTTAGTTTGTGAGTACTCAGCCAATAGGCAAACATGCGTGCTTCCTCTAACTTAGTGTGGTCATAAAATTTGATGGCAGCAGTGAAAATGAGGTGCACAGTTATGTTTGTTTTAACAACAGTAATAATTGAAAAGGACCAGGCTTTTACCCTTCCTTGTTTTTGTCTTGTGCAGGACGGTAGAGCAACGTTTCCATATGTGTGACAGAATTGCCATCTACTTCTTTATTGCTGCCTCCTACTCTCCCTGGTGGGTCTTGTGATAATGCGATATGTAGGCTGGTCAGTGACACATGGCCAATGTATCCTAACGTGAACATGCTAATGTGTTTTTCAGGTTAATGCTGAGGGAGCTCGGCCCCTGGACCTGCCACATGCGTTGGTTGATCTGGGTCATGGCATGTGTTGGATCCACATATGTCTTCTTCTTCCATGAGAGGTAACACAGTGTTTTCTGGGTCTGAATTAATCTGGAGTCAGACTCCCATCCTGTCTCTGCTTCTGTTTTGGGCAATAACAAGAGATTACATTGTTCTTTAACCTACAGGTACAAGCTGGTGGAGTTGTTGGGGTATGTGTCCATGGGGGCTGTTCCTGCTTTAGTCATCCTGTCTATGGTGAGTGAAAAATACAGCTGTTTCACCCCCCAGGTCTTCCTTTAAACAGGCTTCCTGCTATTGTGTGGGATTCTGGCAGTACATCATAACAAAGCTCTGGTTTAGTGTTTTAGTGTTTTTTTTTTTCAGGTTTGATTTAGGATTTGCTCTGGTGTCTCATCATTTTACAAACCAAATTTTCAAAGCATGTTATTATTTCTATCCCTTTTAACTTATCAGAAGTGAAAGTTATTTCTCTAAAATGTAGTTATTTGACCTGTTCCAGGTGGAGCGAGCAGGTGTGTGTGAACTGGCAGTGGGAGGAGTCTTCTATGTAGTGGGCGTGGTTTTCTTCAAGAGCGATGGTCTTGTCCCTTTCGCCCATGCCATCTGGCATCTTTTTGTTGCAGCAGGAGCATGCATTCATTATTATGCCATCTTGAGATACCTGTACGTACCTGGACCACTACTGCAGACGTCAAGGTGACAAGCAGCATTCACTTCAGATCATCTCACACCAGGACTGTTAGAGAAAAGTGTCTATTTGTCATGAGATCACATCTAACTTGACTCATGAGGCTACACCCAGAGAACCTCTTACTGCTAAAATAATCAACATATCAGCATCTTTGGTAAAGGTCTAGTGAAACTTTCTACATATTGTTTCTGAAATAACTGTTTGAAAGATTCAGCTAGCATCAGATTTAAAATGAGCAGATATTTGTCACAGAACAAAAAAAAAATTATTTCCACATTTCTTGATCACAATCTTTTGAATGACTATCTAACCTTTAAATTCAGTATTCTCATCAGTTTATACAAAGTCTTGATTAATGAACTAGATTTTGTGTTCAACAATGCTACACGAGGTAGAGAAACACAAGGTTCCTGATCAAACTTTTAGCATAAAAGAAATAAGTTAAAAGACTGTGATAAATACAACCAACGTGTAGTTTGTGTTTAAAATGCCCTAACTTTCCAGTTAACTGAGTCTTTAAATACATTCAGTCTGTATATGTACTTACAACTTCTGGATGGAGATTTCTATCACACTCTACATTTTTTTATTGGAGATTTCTCCACTCACAAGGTTTACCTGTTACCTGATTCTGGGAAAAAAATTCATGCCTGTGATAAATGAGATGAAATTGATCTGATTAAGAATTTAAATTATATGTTGAATTCTGTGACAGATGTTTCTTTGTTTGTTTTATTCTCTTCAAAGCTCAATTTGTGTTTGTGCGCTGTCTTATAACCATGAAATCTTAAGGAAATGTGGGAATTCAAACATTTTGTACAGATTATAAAAACAAATTTGTATTTTTGTAGTTTTAATTTTTGTACTGGAAGCACTGTTTAACCTTTGAGATCTTTCCTAACATTTCATATCTTTCTGTACTTGCAGAGAATAGCTCAGGAAGTTTCTTGTCTCTGAAAAGAAAATTATTTTTTGATTGCATTAAAGAAAAGTTTATTTCCAACTCTGGCTAATGTGTGGATAACCTTTATCTACAGACGATTCATTGGATGAAGTTTATATTGATTATTTTTGTTAAATGACCCGAGTTAACATGATCTGGACAAAAGCAAAATTTAGAAAATGTTTTGTGAACAGGCTTGTGTGTGTATGTGTGTGTGTATGTGAGCTGCCTTGTTTCCCAGATTTCACCTTTAGCAGGAACAAAGACACCCTGAAACAGAGGAAACAAACTCACATGAGTATAATATAATGTGGTCGCTCACTATTTGGACTTTCACAAACACAAAAAAATGCCTCATTCAGACATTAAGTAATTTTAATCTTTGTAGTATATAAGTTGGGGAATGTTGTGCCTACTGGGCATGACCTGGGACCTGTGAAGGAGCCTCCCTGAGAAGCCCCCTCCTCATGGGTGATGCTTGACTAACAGCCGATCATCAGGCTTTTTACTCAAAGGGTCACATGATCTGTTGCAATCAGTTATAGAGAAAGCAATGTATGAAATATCATCTTCACATGCGCCCCAAAATATTATTTCTGTGCTTTTAGAATCTGTCCATTGTGAAGTGTTTCCCTGTGCACAGCAGAAGTCAGCACCTGGATCAGCTCTGCAGATGATGACAGAGGAGCCATGATCCTCCACTGAAGCTCTGAAGGCAACCTGAGCAATGACAGCAGTTGGTCTATTAATGATAAATTTGGATTTGACAGGTGGTTGTTGAAGGCTGTTTTTTTCTGTAGGCAGAGATGATAAGGTGGTTATGGAATGGCAAGTGTACTCATAAATTCGGAAAAGTTGATCTTTATGTTGCGGTGGATTTTTTGAGAGAATATGGACACAAAGGGTTTGATTTTCCAGGTTTCTCAGTCAGGAGTTGACAGGGGTAGCACATGGTTTGTCCACAAGATGGAGCCAGAGCATGAAAATGAGCTGGTCCTGCTTGGCGAGTGTAGTGCTGCATGAATCTCTGCATGTATCACTAAACTTAAAGGATACTTTAACACAGACACTTAATGTTAATGAGTATTTCACTGGAAAATATCCTAAATAAAACCAGATGTACAGAGTCTCTCCCTCTCTACACTGTAAGTGTGATAATCAGCAGTTTTTATCTTTATATCTGAAACACTTACACCATTATTTTTTCCCTTTTATTGGAGTGCTTACTCATCACGTTGAGACATAGACTCACACACAGTGTGGTTTTATCTGTGCATTCGCCCTCCAAAGCTAGAACTCTTTGTTTTTCTGCTAAGATAGTCTGACTCATGCCTTCCCTGAACAACAGACCTCCTGTCTCGCCACCACACATGCACACACAGACACACAAACACACACACACCAATAACATGTACACACCATACTGCTATAGGGCTAACAGCTGTTGGACTAATCATCAGTCTGCTTGGCAGAACAATCAAGCACAAGTACATCTGCAGTGTAAGAGAAAAACATTGCATCTGGGAACTATTCACAGAGCTGAAAACGGCTGTGAACAGACTCTCCCCATCCAACCTGATGAAGCTTGAGAGGTGCTGAAAATAGTAATGGGCCAAACTGCCCAAAGATAGGTGTGCCAAGCTTGTGCCATCATATTCCTCAGGTTTCATTCTTCACATTGAGGTTTGTGTGTAGAGTTTTGAGGAAAAAAAAATCAATTTTTTTTTTCAATTTTGGAATGAGGCTGTAACATAAGCTGTGGAAAAAGTGAAGCACTGTGAAACTTTCCGGGTGCACAATAAGAGATCAGATTTCATATTCTACAGCAGTTTTCCACGTTAAAAACAGGCTTTGAGCAGATGAGTGTGTCAAGGCAATTCTGGCCTTCTTTTGGTAGATATAAGAGCATTTTTTGGGGGGTTTATTTATTTTTCGTTTTATTAAATCTTTTGTTCACTTTGTAAACTCAGGTTATCATTTCACTGATTTGCAGTGAAAAAAACTCAATACCTTGTAAGGCACGGAGCTCAGTGCGTGTGCAGTTTTTCAGCAAACAGACCCTTTAAACTCAAGACCTTGATTCATGTCATGAAAATTAGGATGCAAATCCAAAAACTTTCAAAACAACATTACATATTAGACATTAACGTGCCCAAGCAATACAAGGACACCACCACCAACAACAACAAAACCAAAACATTTTCTACATAAAACTGCGAAAGAATGCCAGTACCCCAATTACATAAAGAAAATGCAAGAATGATAACAGTGTGTATGTGTGTGATACACTACCCTTATTTACCCCAAAGCTGCAGCCGAGCATGAAAGCTGGGTGGAGTAGACTTAATGATAAGGGAGATGGTTCTATTTTTGCTCCTCGAACGCTGGTTGTTGCTTTTGTTTTGTTTGCTGTGTGTGATGTAAGTTTGTGGTGTATTTTGGTTATGCAATTACCTGATACAGAGTCAGCAGGTGCAAGGCACATATGCATATGTGAAAGAAAAAGAAAGCTTCTTAGAGGACATAGAGAGTGGTTATTTTCCAAGGGAATCAAATCTTGAGCAACAGTCTCAACAAACCGCCACATTTAAAGCCTCGAATAAGACAATAACAGCTTGGTTCAGGTATTGAGGTAATTCCCTACTTCATGTTATACAAAAATATCAGTGCAGAAAAGGTGCAATCCTTTTGATCCTATTGATCATAGATGTTATTGAATCTCTTAAAAGAGTAGATTGTGGTAAAATACAATATTAAAAAAAACAGAATCTGAGGCTAGATGAGGAGTTAAAGGACATGCTGATGATCTTATATTCTACTTCAGAGTAGCATACAGAAATACAGTAAAAAGAGGGACTACTTTTTTTGGTGATTACATAGATGAATTAAGAAATCTTCTGTAAATGTATGACCTTAATCACTCCTTTCTAACCTTTTGATTTTGCATTAACCCCTGTCATCAGTCCCGCCAAACCTGTACCCCGACTGATACCAACAAAGCACTTATCTGTGCTGGTTGGGTGGTGGTGTATAGCTTGAAAGGCTTGTTTTTGACACCTGCATTAAGGTGTGTGTGTCGCTCCAGGGCATAGCGAAACACCCCTTTTACGTCAAACCAACTGCCTGGCTCCTCCCAAAGTGCATCAGCTATGTGAAGTTTGTGAAAGAATGCCAACAGAAAGATGGCAAGACAGAAAAGGAGGTAGCTGTCAAAGCTGTTGGCTAAGAACCTTGAATGAACTGGATTTTTTTTAGATTAGGTGTGTTTAAATGTAAGACACTAATAGTTTTTCAAAAAATAGTTATACCTGAGAAGTGTTTGAAAAATGTCTTTGTACTAACAGAAATGAAGTCCAGGACTTTTCATGATCTCTATACCCTGTCATTACTGAGAGAGAGAGAGGTAGAACGGTGCATAATTTAGGAATCTAGAAAGAGAGTAGGAAGCAACACGTGGCAAAGGGTGGAAACAAACACCAGCCATCCAAAGTTTGGGAGTAAAGCTTTTGCCCAACAGTTCTCTGTTATCATCCAACTCTGCCAACAAACATATTTACAAGTTGAAAGAGCTGCAATGACACATTTGTATCAAGAACTTTCTGTAGTTATAAAAAAAAATACCATCACTACTATAGTGTATTACCAAAGGCATTTGATGTTTCCCTGAGGGTGTTTGAAATGTTAGGCAGCCTGAAGCAAGCTAGAGCAGCACATAACTGAAATCTCTGACATTTTTCACATACTGACTTATGAGGTCACTCCCTTGATGACACCTTTCCCCTGCCTCCTTAAACTCACAAAACAAGTCCTATCTAAAGGAATGTAAATGTTACAGGAAAAGCCGAAATGAGCAGCTGGGTTAGCTGAGTGGGAACATGAGCTACCTGTGTTTTTAAAGCATCTTCAGAGGTGGGAAGAATAGAAAACAAGTTGCATGCAGTGATATGTTTTTCCCATGTTTTGTTTACAAGAATGGCTTTGACTCTCAAAGTAAAGGTCTGGTTCTGCAATTGGTTTTGGTTTGACTGGATTAGTTGCGTTGATATTTTTTTGAAGATTTAAGCAAAGACTGAAAGCCCAAGATTGATTTGATGAGTAGGAAACTTAAGTGAGGCCAGTACATCTTTGGTGTCTTTTCTAACTTCTTTTACAAATGGACAGATGCCATGGTATATTACTAAATTTTTCACCCCCACACCATGAGCCAAACACCTCCATTCTCTGCTCAGAGTCATATCTTTTCCCAGCCTCTAATGCTTGGACCTGTTTGTTCTCCTGCATAGTCTAATATATCCGGTGTTTACCTGTCAGAACATGAAAGTTGGATACTCTCCAACTCAGTGCCAGCCACCTAGACTGACTAATAGGTCCAAACAGGTACGGTGAGGCTGATTTGGGGTGTTTCAATTGCACTAGTTTCTCAGTGGGTTGGTGCAAAACTGCGGCACTAAGAGAATACTGTAAGATTGAGAACAACACTAAAACTGTTCAGGTCTCAATTTCAGATTGATTAACCATAGCTTAATCTTTTCTCATCAAATCAGATCTGGAATCAGAGGTTGGCACAGCTGACCCAAATTTTAACTCTTACTGTAAAAGAAACTTAGATCCCTTATTTTATTTAATAGGCAGATACACTATATGTGGAGAAAGACAGGCATAGTACACCAACATCAAAGCCCCCTCCCATCTGTGAGGTATGATGGAGGGGCTTAGGGTTAAAAGCTGATCATAAAAATACCCTGACATTCAAAGCATCAAAGAATTATTTCATTGTGTTCCCACACGTTCCCTCTCACGCTATACTTTAGTGTGGCAAAGAGTGAGTGACTGAGGGAGACAAACAAGAATGGAGTGTCAGGGTGGGATTTTACAAATCCAGTTATTCAATTCTTTTAATGTTGTCACGCAACATTTTCAAAGTTTTATCACAGTGGAAAGGGGAAAATATTCTTTAGAAGATGAAACTTCACAGATAGAGGCAACACAGTGTTTGGACTCAGATCTATTTTGAGAGGCATGTTCTCATCTTAAATTGTGCATGAAGATGGAGCCTCCCTTTTTTACGGGCAGGCCCTGTTGGACAGAAATGAAGATACCCATCAAAAACCACAGAGCCTTCTACTCTCTACTCTGAGGGAAGAAACACAGCAGAGAGAAACAGAGAAGAACAGAGAAGAAGGAGGTCGACTCATATGTACGCTCAGAAAAGACAGAAAACTAAAAATGGGAAAGTAGAAGCAGAGTTTGACATCTTTGATAGCTTTGATTCTGTGTTGTGCAGCCTGCTGACATCATTGCAGCAGATACTTGAGAAAGAGAGCAGCCTTGACTTAAGTAAATGGGAAACAGCTTCCCTCTGGTAAGTGAGTCTGTGTTTGACTCAAATGCCTGGGTGTATTGGCCAATTTGTGAAGAAACTAGGTCTTACACAGAAACAAAGCGATGAAACACAACAAACAGATAATGTAGCTATTTTATGAAAGTCAAACATAGGAGAAGACTTAAGGAATGAAAAAGAGAGAGAAAATTTTGGAGAGAGTGGGGAAATATCTGTGCATACTTCAGACCTGGTGGCACATGTTTTAAACTCACATTTCATAAATCTCTGAGAGATACCAGTCTTAGCTTAACTTGGAAAAGTTAGATCATACAATAGAAGTGGTTCACACAACCAGAGTTACTCCACCAGCTGAAAACTGCAGCCTTATTGACTTCAGTTTTCAGAAGTTATTGGGCCAGTCCTTTTCAGCTTTACTTAATTGTCTGGCTAAGTCGAACCTGATAATAATTTTTAGCCTAGTTTCTGTGCTGGTTCTCCAAAATGCATTAACTTTTGAAAAATACCTCATAAATAAGTTTCAACAAGCTGCCTCCATAAATCAAAGTCTGCTATCTTTGGCTTTGGACTTTTTACACAAGGTTTTTCCTCACCATTTTGCTGACTCAATAATCCTGCCATCTCCTTATTGTGACAACAGCTGAGTCACACCAGGAGCAAAGCTCCAATCAGGATAATTGGATTGACCAAGCATTAAGTGGGATTGAGTGTTATACCAGACCACGAATAATTCTACACTTCTTGCTGTTTTCAGCAAGTCCTGGATGATGGTCATACACCTTGTAATTGCGCTACGGGAATCATTTGAATTTTGCTCTCCTCAGTATCGTCTTGCAGGCGTTAAGTTTCTGTTCAGAGACGCTCAGCTCTTCATCTTATGATTGACAGAAACTGCCTTGCAGTATGACATGATGCCACTGCAATGTAGACAGTAAACTGTGTGAATATTTGAAACAGTTTTGACTTTAGATAGTTCATAAAGACTAAATAGCTTGTAATAATGATGTTACAAATTTTGCAATTGGATTATGTTATTCTGATCTAGAGACGTTATTGAGCTTCATTTGGCTTTAGCTGTAGTTGTCCTGAACCCAAAGAAGTGTAAGACTTCATACCACTGTAGTTGGTGTCCTTTCTAAAGGATGTGATATCTGAGCTGCACCTGATGTAGTGAAAACTGAAATATTATAGGCTGGTGGTTTCACTCTTGGAGGGCTCCCCCTCAGCAAACAGGTCAATTATTTGAGCCTATGAATTAGATACTTTTGTACAGAAGAGTGACATGAAGTTCAGGGAGTAGAAAGAGTAATGATACAAAGCAACGCTGAAGAAATAATAGGATGACCTACTGATGAAAACACACGCCTGAGGACACTGTCGGGAATTCTGCTTGATGTTTATGTAGGTGTGTGTGTGTGTGTGTAACTAATACTGCTGTCTTCTGAATTCCCCCCACAGTCACGTTACCTGTTATTTACTTCCTTGCAGTAAGCTCACACTCAGGAGCTATTCTCTGGATGGTGTGATCTGTCCTTTTAAATGACATTTTGATCACAGGAAAAGAAACAGAAACATGAAAAACACTGAGGTGTTAAAAAGACTTCGAAGTCATGACCTGCAGGCAAACGTCTAAATAATCAGCGTGTCATATTTGGGACACATTACTCATTCCAACAAATCTGGTTTATTTCATTCCCAGCTGTTTTTCACTTATACGTGATTGATGCACATGGAACAAAGACACCAGTCAAAGAAGGCGATCAATAATTCTTGCTCAATAATTTATTCATATCTTGACATTCACAAGACGCAATTTGCACCTGGAAAAAATGTCTTCTCGTTCATACAAACAACCAACAAATGAATCATTCAGCCAACCTAGAAGTACACAAACCTGAGACAAGCAAACACTTTGGTGAAGAAAGAAAAACAACTTTAACTAAAGTGGCTGGATTAAGCAGCCTCTGATTAATTGTGGTGTATAGACTCAGCAGTAAACCTGCCTGAATTCTGAACTGTTTCAAACCCACATTGATCAGAAGAGTCCTATTTTAGTCCTCAAAAATGTTTTCTTAATGTTTCCAAGCAAATAATCAGGTAAACGTCACTAAGCAAAGATACAGATTTAGTCTGACATTAAAACATGGTGAAAGGAACTGGAGGTATGCTACGGCCACGCGTGCAGGTTTCTGTTGGCAGTGCAGTTTGCTCAACAAGTCGTACTAAAAAAGTCCTTCAACGTTGGAGTGAGTGCATCAGAAAGTGTTCACAATACACAGGTTTTCTTTGTCTAACTCTTTGGAGCTGTAACTCTGCAGTGATCCTTCCAGAATCGGGTAGAGTGCCCAGGAGCACAATCATCCAAAGGATGTAAGGTGTTAACATTTGGCTCAAATTTCCAAACTGTCGGTTTCAGTTTGATGATAACGTCCCAACATGGCTAGCTCCTCTGTAGTTTAACTCTTTAAAATGTCAGTGTTCCAGACACTGATGCTGTGAAGCTCCTCAGAAAAGTAGTGGTCAAAAAAAAGATTCTCATCCGTCCCTAGCCTATCCTTCCTTTCATCTCTTCTTTTTGCTGTGTCTGAGCGTCCTCTTCCTCCTCAGTATCATCTCGTAAAGTTTCTCCAGGCCTGGCTGTAAGCCCTGACCGTCCAGAGCTGAGCAGCCCTGTGTGTGATGTAATGTAGAAGAGCTCAGTTCATGGAGAGCGAGTGCCTTCTCCACCTGAAACACAGAGGCATAACATCAGTCACAACTGGACCACTGGTCTGGTAAATTGGTCCTTTATCTCATTACTAATTAAATTGAAATTAGTGGAATAGAGAAATAGTCTGTGGAGGTGACAACTATAGATTACATAACAGGTTTCCTCTAACGATGCCAAAAAGGCTCTGAAAAGCTTCTTCACTAAACAAGAAGAGTTGCCAAGTCTGCCACAGTGCTGCCTACTATCTTCAGTTTGCTGTTGATACCACGAGATGATAAGCAAGTGATAAAGTTTGGATTAACCTGATCTGCTTTGGGTACTTGGTATTCACACCTACTGCAAGTTATAAAAAAATGTAACAGCAAAAATAGATTTATTGTGCCTCAAAAACCTCATGTTTAACGTTCTTAATATGTGAACCACTAACATTTTTCAGAAACAGGAAACTAAAGACACAAATTGCCTTTAACAACTCCCTTCCCCCGTACTAACACACTCGGTTCAGCCCTCTGGTACTGATACAGACATAAACAGTGGAGAGACAAAAGGTGGAGGGAAAGGTGTTGAACATGTTAATGTAGAGACTTGGACCAGCCCTGTGACTGTGACTTTTTGAGTCTCACCTGCCATGATATTTGTTTTTGTCTGGTTCGTGCCATGCCACAATGTGAGTGTAATGGGCACTGGCAAAGTTGTGTGTAATGTCAGCGTTTTCACTGAAAACTTGCCAACAGCATTTTGGAAACAATCAATCCTGGATGCCAAATTTCAAAAGTTTTCACTTTGGGGCTAAAACACTGTTTCTGTGTAAACAAGGAGATGAAACACAACAACATCTTTGCGTTTCATCATAAAACCGTTGTTGCGTACAGTCTCAAGCATATGACAGTTGAAAATATAGACATCGAAACAATACAGTCTGTGGTCTAGCTAAAAAACGTACGCAACTACAGCAAAACTCAACATTTTGCCACATGCATAAACGGGTTTGTTTTTTTGCATGTCTTTCATTAGCATGAACTCAGGTTTTTAATTTGCAAACGTATTAGATTATTGAAGCAAGCCATTTTTTCCTACCTTTGATGCTTCACTTACTCACAAAATTAATTAAACAATAGTCAAAATGCAAAACAACACCTAGAGTTTAGTGCAAAAGTAGTCACCTCAGAAGCAGACATGGCTCCAACAAGGTCCTGCTTGTTGGCGAGAACTAGCACAGGCACCCCCTGGTTCTCCGCCGACCTGGCGATGCGGCTGAGTTCCACTTTAGCCTCCTCCATCCGTTCAGTCTCAGCAGCATCCACCACAAACACAAGTCCATCCGTCCTCCTGGTGTATGACTTCCAGAGGGGCCTCAGTTTATCCTGTCCACCTACATCCCAAACCTGCAGCAAAGTGGTGTTGGGTTTGGAGTTTCCCATAGCCACTTTAATCTTCTCCATGTTGAAGCCTTTGGTAGGGATCGTCTGAACAAACTCCTGGAGTTTGAGTCTATAAAGAAGGGATGTTTTTCCTGCAGAGTCCAAACCAACCACGACTATATGTAGTGACTGAAAGTTGGGGAGGAATTGGCTATTGGGAGCAATGTCCGTTAACTGGTTCCCCATGTTTAGGTCCTTTAAAGTATCAAATTCTTCTTCACAGGATGTAACAATTACCTTTAGCAGGTCATTCTATCAACTCTCTGAATTGTTTGTTTCCCAGATCCTTCTCACACTGTCTGTCTAAAGATGCTTTGAGGTTTACAGGAAGGACAGCATGTCTGACAGGAGAAGAGTTCACACTCCCGGCTTTACTTCAAAGGTTGATGCAGGAGGAAGCAGTGCTGCAGTCACAGAAGACCTGACATAAAAAAAGAGGGGGAGGAGAACACGAGTCAGCTTTTCTAGCAAGGGCAATAAGCTGTGAGTGATTACATGCAGTTCAGTCCATCTCTGGTTCTTACAATGCAGAGAAGCAAAGAAGGGATGCTCGTGACATTGTGTGCAATTTTCTTGAACTATAATACAGGATTAACCTTTATTTTGAGACAGTGATGGAGTTAAAATTTAGCGATAAAAAGTCAAAATTTTGACTATACATGGAGTCAAATGTTGTCTTGTCTGCAAAAAAGTGAAAAAATCTCAAGAACAGCCAGTTTTTGAATTTGATATTTTTAACTGGAGCAAATGGTCTTCTTTACCATACTTTTTTTAATAATACAGAATTATCACCTCAAAAAGAAAAGAAGAGTTTTAAAATAATGTATGGTTTATAAAGCTCCTTTTTATCTTTGAGTGTCTTTGGGTATTTTTGCAGTGAGAGGCTGGGTAGGGGGTACTTTTATTGGGTTTTTAGAGTATGGTCAGGTAACATCTATTTAACAAAATGCCTTAGAATATGTATCTACCCTCATCATAGTGAAGCACATCTGCAAATCTCTACTCATAATCATCATTGCAATACCATGAAATACGTTTTCTGGTCTGAAAAAATGTACTAAAATATTATTATTTTCTTTTTTTTTAATAAATACATTCATGAATAAGCCTACACAAATAAACAAAAACGAATCATAGTTTGTGGTCTAAGATGAAGCCTATAGGTCATTGCACAATGTTTCTGTAATGTGGTTTGTTTAACGTGGCAACGAGATTTAGCTTAAAAAAAAAATGTAGAGAGAAAAACTTTGTGAAAACGTTGTGAAAACTTTCACTGTGAATGTAAAGCTACTAAACTAGTGGAGCAGATGGTAATGTCAAACTTTAGTCTGGTGTATTCGGTTTCAAGCTGTTTCCAGCCCAGAGCTGGAAACACTGGGGGGGACAGTTTCCAGATCCAGAAAACTGCAGACAACGCTGGAGGTTTAGACAGTAATCCGGTTAAAAACAAAGCCTCTCACACCAGGAATGTAAGGAAAAATACTCCTTTACGAAGTGAGTTCTGGTACAACACTAAAGGGTATATTTAATGAAGCTGAAATTTAAAAAGAAGACCGAGCATCATCTTTTCATAATGTGCTGAGCGATAAATTCTTCGCAGGATTTTTCTCGAGCGTTTGAGTGAACACACGGATATTTGTCGTTGTTGGACACACTCATGTAACTCACCTTCGAGCAGCTTCACATATCCAAAACGTCCAAACGGTGTTTCAGAAGAAAAGACTTGAAAAAATATCCCGGTTTAATACGAAGTCGCCTCAATAAATTTGTTCGTAAATTTGCGGGGTTTTATCTGCTCAGCCGGTCCGACGAAGAGTGCAGCGAGTAGTAACTGAGCTCAGGAGCAGAGCCCCCACCCCCAGCTGAGGGGTGACGTCAGCAGCGGGGGTTGGGAAAGCCGATGCTCCAATAACACCAATAAAACCATAGAAAACCAAACTGTTGTCCTTTTTAAGATTTGTTCAACCCAAGTCCAAGTCTGTGGAAGCCCATTTCCGCCAGATAAAAAATTAAAAATGAGAAATTAGCTTTGTTGAGATTTCTTTGGCCCATATTTACTTAAAACTTTGAATATGAAGTCAAAACTTTAAGATAAAAATTCGAAAATATGAGATAGAAGTAAAAACTTTAAGACAAAGGAATCAAAGTTAAAAGAAAAGAAAGGTAAAAATTTGAGATAAATCGAAATTATGAGAAAAATAGTCAAATTATGAGGTAATGAGTCAACATTTTGAGTGAATAAAGTCACATTTATGGGAAGAAGTCAACATTTAGAGATAACAAGGCAAAATTTTGAGATAAAGAAGTACAATCATGAGATAAAAAGTCAAGATTATGAGGGTATAAGTCAAGATTTCACAATAAAAGATGATGCATCCCTGCAAGGAGGTCAAAAGCAACAAAAATATAGACTTGTTCACACTTGAATATTTTAAAAAACATGAAACTGCAAATATTTGACATAATCTGGTTTATATTCAACCAAATGAGTATTTTAGTTTGACTATTGAATAAAGACAGTCAGCCAAAAGGCATGGAAGTCACGAAAGACCAATAATAAAAAAAAGTCAAAGTTTTGATAATACAATAGTTTATTTACAAAGGATGAAACTAAAAATATTGGGAAATAATTATTTGTCTTATCTTCCAAAGTATGCATTATTTAGAAATACTGATTTCAGGACAGTTGGTCATAAAATATGGAAGTTTCTGAAGAAAAATGTTTGATTAGGGCGAGACTTGGGACCCCCATCGAGGTTACCATCCTCTGATGGTCTCTCATGGACACCATTGGGAGTTTTGTGTCGCTGGCTCTAGTGTGAAGGTTTGGCCAATTCCCAGCCTAATAAAAGTCAAACACTACAAAAACTATTGTGCCTGCGACATGCCTGTGCTTGTGTTTAAGTGTGTGCTTGGTCTTGTGTAATTTAATGAGACACCCTGTTAAACTGGGGACACAATTGATTGTTGGGAGTTTAGTCAGGACATGATCCTGAGAGGTGGGAATCGAGCAGGGACTCATAAATAGATGAGCTCTGGTCTCTGTGGGTGAGCACTCTCTCTCCATTATTGTGTGTGTGGTGGGATAGGGTGAGGGGGCTGTAAATAAATTCAAAAAGCACCAAAGTTTTAACATATAACTAGAACCACTTACCCTGCAATATCAAGTATCTACCAACAATGAAGCCTAACTTGTTGTGGTTCTATTTCTTCTTTCCAGGTAAAGTATCTTGTACAGATGTTTGTTTAATGCTGAGCATGTCCATGATCAAATGTAGTGGGTATTTTCAAACAGATCATTTTTACTGGGAATGGAAATGTCAATGTAACAATTCACACAGGACATAGAACGTGTAAAAAGTCTGGACATAGTCAGGACCTTTGTTGTCCTGAAAAGTCTGGAGAGGAGGATTAACAACACTTACTGACATAACTTCAAGGCAAAAGATTTATTAATACGCTCCAAACTTAGCTGCATGTAATTTTCGTAAACAATTGTGTAACAAAACTGCAAGAAAAGAACGATTTTAAAGTTGATAATCCTGCTGAAAAATTGACAGTTCTTCAAAAAGACATCACACAGTAAAAATACCATTAACAGGCATCTGTAACAGTTCACCTCAGTCACAGCAGCTCAGAGTGCTGAAAGGTTGACGTGGGTCAGTGGGAATTATCAATGACATAATGGCTCTGCTTTATGGATTTGCATGGCAATGGTCTACATAGTTCCTTATTGTTATGCAACAATGACACTGATGTAGGTCTTTGCAAACTATTTATGATACAAGCAATGGCCCGAGAATTGGATGAGAGGAAATAATGATATGACTGAATGATTCCTCTGGGAAAATCCAGATATAACACTGTGACAAAGGTGGATATTTGAATAGAGGTTTCAGGAGGAAAGTTGTCAGCATCATGGAGTCTTGTCAAATCTGGCCCGGATTTAAAATGTACAGAATTCACAAAATAATAATTAAAACAAAACCACAGTTGTTCTAACATAATGTTGAGCACCTCTGTTGTCAAAGAAATAATCTTTCCATTTGGAATGAAATGACTTATTTGCTTACTCTGTAACTCTTACTCATGATCACACCAACGCTGAAAAAAGGCATATTGCTGTTCTCTGTGAGTAACCACCATTTCTCCTAGCACAGTGTATTTGCGCACTCTGCTGTCTGCACGAGGAATGGTGGCTGGTGAAAGATGAACCATTTGTCCCAGTTGTTCTGCCTTCAATATGAAGTGGCTTTTAAATGTGTTAAAACTGTCAGTGAATAATCTTGAAATTCTAGAAATGTATAAACATCATTTTCACAAAAAAAGATTCAAGATTCATTCAACCATTTTCAGATAAATTCAGCATATTCAGGATTCTGCATTAGCAGGTCAGCGCAAGCTGCTTCAGCTTCTGCATTCACAGCGCAATTTCTTCAGAAATTGATTTTCTAGTTCTAGAAATATAATAATAATTCAAAACAACTAATGAACTCCTTAAAAGGAAATTCTTTCTTTTGGGGCCTTGAAAACTTTCAATGGTGGCTTTTTAAAACCAAATTCATGTCAAAATTTTCTCTTTGCTTTAGCTGAAAGAGACCATCCAATCTATAGCCAATTTGTCTTATCAAGGACTGTGAACATCAGAGCTTTTCAGAGATGCAGTTCAGCTCTACACAATTACAAATGTGTTGATATTTTATTTCATGTAGAAATCCAGGTTATTTCAAAAGTTTCACATATCATTTTTCTGCTGCTGTTCACACAGTTTGAGCCATTGTTAATGAGCCAAAAGAGGTGGTGAACAATGATTTCTCCTCTCCACCTCTCTGCTTCTCTTTTTCTAAATACTTCCCCGGAGAGTATTGTGTTGCTTGGAAACTTAGCTTAACAAGGTCAGACACAGGAGAGTGGTAAAGAGAGACTGACACCTCGGCCTTCAACAGTCCTCCACACAGTCCTCACTGGTTCAGCTGCTTTTCTCTCCACAGCCCAAGAAAGGTGAGTAAACTCTTCCTTACATGCTCCCATTTCCAAGGCATAACTGTGTGTGATGGCTGCTGTGAAACATACCCTTCTTTCTTCAACTGTCTACTTTTTTAAATGATCATATATACACAATCTACTTCCAGACTACATGAGGCCATTCATACTAAATGTGAATACTGAGTAAAAAGATCTGAACTTTGAGAGGAAATTACAGGACATTGTTGGATATGTCTCCCTTACATTTTAAGAGTAAGTGGTTTTTTGATACAAACTGCAATGTAGGTTTTGGTCTACATTTAATTTGATACTCAGATATAATTGGATATTTCTGGATTTTTAAAAAAATAAATAAATACAAATTGACAAGTTAATAAACTCTATATGTATTATACGAAAGGTCACACTGCCAGCTGTGAAAGTTATTGAGTGTGTGCCAGGTAAGCAGAGTGCGCACAGAGAAGGAAACACAGGAAAGAGATCCGTAATCAGAGGCGCTGCTGGAAGAGTTGTTGGATGTTGTAGCAGATCAGGTGAAGCCTCAATCAGATCAAATAGATGTAACAGAGTAAGGAAGCTTGTGAATATTTAAACACTATTACAAAACCCTAACAAATGTTTTGTTTTGTTAGTGTTATTGCTTTTTGATTGAGCTGTACCTGTTCATTTTTTATTTCTTTGAACTGTATCTACAAATATGAATTCTACTCCACATGCTGGCTGAAAAAGTGACAGTTAATATGTCCCTGATGTGTGGATAACTAATCTCCATTAACATAAATGTGCCATCTCATCACAAATCAGTTTTCTTCATCCCAGAGCTCATTGAATGAATTAGTTGCATAGAAATGGAAAAGCGGGAGTTTATCATGATCAAAATCAATTCGGCTTTCCTTGATGACGTGTTTCAGCAATCAATGAAACAGATTAACATGACATAGATGCCTCTTTGAATGTGACCTAAAAATATCTACAAAAAAATATGCAGTTGCTTCTTTAGCATCCTGAATAAAGAAAGAGAAGTCCTTTGTCCATTTATTAATTTCAGCTCTGGCTAAGTCATGAAAGTCTGTATCTGCCTCTTACAATAGAGCTTTATTTTCCAACACATTTAATTATTTATACAACTGAAATAGTTTTCTAGAGCTGATGCTTTAAACATCTTAAGAACACATTCATGTAAAAAATGTTTAACACTCTGAAATATTTCTTGCTTCTCTTTTGACAAGTGTCTGCGAAATAATTGCGAACACGACATAACTCCAGTAAAACTACTCGCACCCATGATGGCCATGCATGATAGTGACATACGCTCTTCATTTCTCAGTCTGTGGGATTCTGTGCGATGCTGTTTTGCTCAGATACTGCTGTGTTGCTCTTAACCTAAATTGAGCACTGAGCTTATGATGTCTCCTCTAGCTGCTGTAAGTATGTCAGCTATGCACTGGGAGGCCAGACGGCGTCAGAGTTTTCTGGATAACAGGATGGCCAGACACAAACTGCAGGTGAGAAATGTGTTGAGGGAACAGGAGAAAGTGGTCGGGCAGTTTTTCTGATGTGCTCTATTTGAGCAACAGAGTCACTGAATTCGAATATCATAGAGTTCATGCGTTTCAAAAAAAGATGAAACAAAAGAGATTAAAAGAAACCCTTTATTTATTTTCTCGAAAATATAAAAAGACACTGATAAATGAAGAAAGGAAAAAGGGATATATGAATAAAAAGTTCAGTTTGTAACTCAGCAGTAGTTCCTGTGAGATAACTCAAACTCAGTCAAAGGAGTTGTAATATCTCAGGGCTCCAAAACAACTTTTGAGTGAAATATCAACAGACATTTAAGTGGATGATGTGTTTAAAGTCCTGTAGGAAAAATCAGGGAAAAAAACCAGACTTGACTTAGGTCAATTGTACCCTTTCAAACGTTCAACATTTTTAGTTTGACATATGAAATGTTGTGGTGTCATTTTGAACTAAATGAAAGACATTTTGTGGTACTTGAGGTTTGAAGTGTTTTCACAGCAGCTTCAGGGGGACTCTGAGACCAGCAGCACTGAACCTACATCATGTACAACCCAAGAGCAAACAGGTATCAATGTTTTTGATATACGAAATATAATCAGAAAAAAGTTGAATGAACACAATGTATCAGATACAATATGGAATCAGAGAACACTGCTTATCATAGTCAATAAGTAAAAATGTCATGATCATCATCAATATTTATTTATTTACACTTCACATAAACACCCTGTAGCACCTGGAGAACACACAATACACAGTTTGTGTCTTGTTTCAAGTTTGACTAAAAAAAGTTAACATAAGCTAACAGAAACAGCATCATGAGACTTAAAAACCTGTTTTTCCCGTTTACCTACAACTTGATCATGATTTGCTAAACTTGCCTCACGTTTCCATGCGTCGTTTTCAGGTGTAGGGCAGTGTCCTCACTGTGATGGTGACCTGAAGACACCTGTGCATCACCGTCCCAAGATCCCCAACAGATACTCAGTAAGTGTCCACAGCCATCTGTCGATTACTTTAAATTTCTATGCTTGAAAAATCCAAGGTTCACATCAGATTTTATAGTGAGGCAAAGGAATGACTCTTTTTCTCAGTCTTTACAGTACAACCAGCAGTGGTGAGGAGGAGGACGTGGATGGTTGCTGCTCCATGATTATTTCAAAGACTCCTGGATACATCGTGGACCCTTGAGAAGTTTGTCTGCTTCCCCAGCAAATGCCCCAGTTTTAATTTTATTGTTTTACTTTTAAACTTTGTTTCTCTGGTAAATGTGCTTTCCTCTCATCTCTGAATATGTTTTTGATGAACAGCATGCAAGTAGACTGCAATAAAGGAGATACTGGCCTGTAAGACTGATTACTATTTCAGTGGGAGGAGTGTGCTCCTGGAGACCTTCAACTTTAAACTTGTTTTGATCTCGTTAAAAGTAAAAAAAAAAAGGTTTTGGGTTTGTTACTTTAGCTTCTATTCTGCTTTTTAAAGATGTATGCTGTGCCTTCATTTTGTAAATAAAGCCTATCAATGCCTGGTTGTGTTTGAACATTTATTTGTATTTGCACATCACTGCGTGTGTGTTTAAAGCACCTGCAGCATTATAATTTTTCTTGTCTTTTTCTTGTAAGGCAATGTAAATATCACTCACTGGGACACCACTGCTGGATAAATACAAAGGAACAGAAGTGTAATAACAGAGCTCCATTAGGTTGCTGTTATTTCTCTTTGAAGTTTGTGTAATTATTATATTCAGTGTGGTAAACAAAATCAACTTTTGGAAGCAAAAACTTCAGAGGTCCATCTTAAGATTCATAAAATAAGCATTCGTCTAAATATGAATACTAAGAATAATAGAGACGCTTTTAAAGATATTGCTTATTGCACTGCTCATTATCACTGCTTGGTGAAGGAGCTATGTCCTCAAAATCTCATTCAGTTAGTAATTGGCCCTACTATCTTCTGATAGATGATAGATGAAAAGGTTAAGAGATACTTTGGTCATAGTTCTTTTAGTTTTTATCCTTAGAAAAACATCTACAAGTGCACCTTGATCCTCTCAGATGGGAGACTTTAATATAAACTTAAATAGTTCTGAATTAAAGACAGGAGGAATGATCTTGCCCAAAGAGCTACAAACATAAAGCAATCTATAATTGATTGATTTGAGAGCTACTTCTTTGCCAAGCAGTTGTTGTCTTCATGTTACTCAACAGCAAAATAAAACAGAAACCCCCCATATGTGTAATAACTTTAATAGGATACAGATTGGTTTGTACATCATAACCATGTTCAAAAAGTGCAACACAGAAAATTAAGCTCAAACAATCCTGCTTTACTCCTCCTTAAACACTTCACTGTTATCCACACACTGAATTGATTTTTTTCACCAAACAATTCCTCACTGGACACATGAGATTTGATTTTAAACTTAATGACATACAGAACATACATGAAACTTTTCACTTCCAACCCCGGGCACACATTTCAGTCAGACTCCATTTCAACAGAATGGAGTGTGATGTTTGTTAAAGGTACTGCGGTGAGATTCAGTGGAGAGAATATGACACAAAGTAAATCCTTGGTGTGCAAAGACTATGTAAACTGTGGCAGACAACAGCTTTTTACCCTAAGAACTGTGTGTATGCAAAGAAAGAAAAATGATTTGTCTTCTTTATTAAATATATTTCTTTTCAGAATACTTGTCTCTAGAAAGTTTTTCTGTTTAATTTCTAGTATTTGTAGAGAGAGTTACAGCCCTCCAGGGCAGAACTCAGTCCTGATCTCTTTGTGTATAACAGAAGTCTGAGTGAGTTTCAACCACTTGCTAAAGAAAACTTTGGTTTTGGAAAAAAAAAAACTGCCAAAGAAAATGTGTCATACACTCTTTACTGGACATGCTCTTTACAAATCCAGACGTGTAACTGAACATGTCAGAACTTAGAGGAGGACGAGCCTCTGTACATGGGGCACCTGCTCCACCAACCGAGCCAACTTGGCACCCCACACAAAAACTTTCTTGACTTTACTTTCTTAAGTTTGTTTCATTGTACTCAATATTTTTGTTTGATGATGGACCTAAAAAAATACCTGCAAGATCATTAAAAGTTTTTTGAACAGTTGAAGTTTAATATACAGTATGTAGAAAGTTAATTTCAACTGTACAAGTGTTTCTCAATCTTTATCCACTAATCATTCAAACTTCTTCACTGACAAACAAAAATACAGTCTTAAATAATCTGGTGATATTTTTCCCCAAAGAAAAACACAAACACACATACTTAAGTGCAAATTCAACCACCATACAATAAGACTAAAAGTACAACAGCTCATCTCTTAATACAGCTTAAAGTTTTAACATTTCCATCTGGAAATCAGGCTTTCAAAGAAAAACACTTTAAATAACTGTAACTTAGGATCATTAATTTAGCTGATAGTCAATGCTCAAACCTTCAGGACGCAGTAGGAAAAAAAAATTACAAAGTCACACAATAGTTCTGGTTTCAGTTTTGGATGACCTTACTGGTACTGTACATACCGTTACGCTTGTGTACTCTACCAAGCCATGCCGTTGGAGTATCAGCCTGGCCTGACCACTTTTAAATAGGCTTGGTGGAGATATCTTTGAGACTATTAAACTCACCCCCTCACCATACCTGGGCACTAGCAATATTTTGCACACCCCAGTCCATTCTTAAGTTTCTGGACATGAGTCCAAATCCCTGTAAAGTCTCACAGAGAGAGAGAGAGTTAACATAGAACAATATAATAACTGTTTTAGAAACTGCATGTTCTACTTCACTTCCTGTTATTTCTTTGTTTCTGTCCGCTCTTATGGAATCATTCATCAGCGGACTGCCCAATTACCACAATTTGAGTTTGATTTATTAGTAATCTGAAAGGTTATCTGTGTGTGGATAAGTCTAGTTAGTGATGATTCAAAACTGAGAGTGCACTGAGAAACTACAATACTCGCAGAACAGCAGAAAACTTTGTACTAAACATGAGACATTGACCTCTATCAGAGCATAAACAGAGGATGCACTAAATGATACAATTCTGTTGTTTCACTGTTGTTTTAGACGGTCTTCATGTGGTTGTTAAGTTGATGCCAGAGTTTGTTGACTTTGTTCATATCTGCCTGAGCAAAGTCAGAACAGGAGAACAATATAAAGTTTGTCTGAAGTGAAGTTAAACACCCTCTAAGTTTTTTTTTTTTTTTTTTTTTTTTTTACACCTAAATGCCAAAATACTGCCCAAATTTGTTATAAGCATAATGAGAGCTTTGGTCTGAAAAGGAAATCCAGGGAAAATATAGAAGTAGAGTATCTAGTCAGGAATTCTAAACCAAAGATAAGGTATACATAGAGGTTTAGAAATCCAAAAGAACAAAGTGTGTCCAAGTCAACATTTTCTATGACTGTATCGTCTTTAAAGCGAGAAATCATCCAAACTCAAAAGACAATGTTTCCCCGCTTTCAGTAGTCTTACACATGTACAGCAGATTCTGAAAACAGCACTGAGGGGTGTGAGGAGACCCTTTCACTCAGTTACACTTAACTCTATCACCCAGTGATATGGACTATCATAACTACAATGTTACAGCTATACAGCTGTTGATGTCTTTTCTTTGTGGGACAGTTAGTTTGTGTGTAGAAGTGCTTCATTAAGACATTATTTGCTTTAATGCTGTTGACTATGAAACCTAAATCAATTAAAAAATCTCTAGCCCTACTCAAACAGGATTAGTTTCACCTGGGGACTTCTGAAAATTTGTAATAATTCTAAATAACTTTGTCAAATAAAACATGGCAGAGCCAAATACTTAGACAGCACCATAACTGAAGAGGTCTAAACACAGGTAGCCTTTAATATACAAGTAGCCTGGAGTCCCTCTGCGTGCAACAGTTGGTACTGACATATGGTTTCAGAGCACACACATCATGGTAATGTCACCAAAGAAGTCCAAGGTAAAATATGCTTCCACTCTGAAGACTTAAGAATTGAAGTAACACAGCAGCTCTTGAGCTATTGTTGCCTCACAAACTCTGGCACGCACAGTCATGTCAACGGAAGGATGAATAATGGTGGTAAGACAAAAAAGAACAGATCTTTTGCATAGTAGCTTTTAAGTTTTAACATAATTAAATTTGCTCTGCATGTTCTGAAGTTTTCAGTTGTCACATTGTTTGACTGTAGTTGACTGTGGAGGTTGGCTGTGCACTGCAGAGGGAGGTGATGATGCACAATGGGTCTGTGCAGCGTTTTTAATCAGAAAGATGAGTAACATCATGTGATTTACAGGCTTTGCTTATACCTGATGCAAATGCATCACACCACAAACAGATGTCAGGTAATTCTAAAATTACCATTGGTCCTCACTTTATACTTCTAACCCTATGTGAATAGTATTTCAGACTACATCTAATCAATTTGGCCCTGCTCCATTAGTGGAATGTTAATGTAACTTAGGAACTTGTATCTGTAGCAAGTCTCAACGTAAAAAAAAAAAATTGTCAAAACCAAATGCATCTGGGGTCTGAGCTGGCTGGTCCATTATCAAAGCAAACCAAATGGTGTGGATCTTCAATCTTAACTGTCCAGCATTGAGCACGTGCTCTGACAGGGTGGTTGCGACTAAGTGCCTCATTATGTGTTGTTATTTTTAATCTGCTCTAATCTGCATGATTACGCTCTATCTGACATTTACTCTTAACTGCAACATGAATTTACACTATTGAGTTCAAACTTAGAATATTTCCAAACTGTGTTTCTTTGACACAGGTATTGCTGTCACTGATGGATTTTATCAGCTTCCACACGGCTCAGGATGGTTCACTGGATACATCCTCTTCATTCTGCCAAAAGCTACATACAGCTCATTGAGTGCTATCTTAGTCTCTCTTTATATCCAGTATCAGGCAGCTGTCCTGTCACTACCAAAACCTAAACCCAAAGTAATATTACAGAAAATGGGTGTTAGATGGCCCAGTGCTGTAGCCCACTTAGCGTAAAAGAAGGTTTACTGGAATGTCTTGTTCAACGGTTATATAGAAGAAGTGGAAAAGGCAAATGAGAAGAACTGAATTTCTGTCTTCTTTTGTTTCAGCCTCATCTGGTCTTTGCTTCTCCCCTTTTTTTCTCACCACTACTCCTCCTTTCTTTCGTGTCAGTAGCGTGTAGAGTACCAGTCATTGTCGGTCATCTGGACCAGCTCGTTCACAACATCCAGAAGGTTGTAGTTATATTTGTTCAGCAGTCGCTGGTTAAGTGGTCGGTCCCCAAATCCCATCTCCACCAGCACCGCCATCATGGTTTCCTGTGTGGATGCATCCACTGGAGGCTGCATGGAAACAGGATCTCATTAGTCTGATGAAATATTTCCCATTGTGTGGTAGCAGACCTGTCTTTGAATTTTCCAAATACCAAAAAAGCAGACATAGATCCTTAGTCAAATCTTTAGTCTCAAGGTTTGTTTCTATATTTTTAACCAAATCTACACACACACACACACACACACACACACAAAGGTGTCGGACATCTAAGCTACACAGAGGCATGCTTGTATGCAAAAAGGAAAGTCGCCAGGATTTGACTGTCCAACTGTAGTCTAATTTCAATGACTGACACTGACATATGACTTCTTATATTATTTGCATTTAAAACCAACCTGGTTACAATAATGTGAAGAATACTTACTGCCCAGAAAGATTGCCTTTCATTCATAAGTTCATCCGTTTGCTCACCTGTGTGGGGCCTTGTCCAGTGAACAGGGCTTTGTAAGCAGAAGCAGCGACTGACAGAGCTCCTTTCACCAGACCGCTGGTGATACCTGGATGCCTGATAAGACGGAGAACAAGTTACACTCAGAATGTAAAATTCCTTGGCTGCATCTCTAAGTCAACCCTCCTGTACACCTTCCCTTGAAACTATGAAACTAGATTATTTTTTAACACATTCTCCTCATGTAATGAGATTTTCTTTGTGTGTGTAAGAAACCTGGGATCCTCAGTGTTGTCCTTCTCTGTGTCTTCAGCAGCTTCATTGTCATCTTTTGAAGATTTTTCACCTGCAGACTCTGTGGGGTGGAGTAATCAAGTTAAATTTGTTAACAAAAACCCTAAATTAGGATCTAGTCCGTTTCAAAAATATCAAACTACTCTTGACATCAGTGAGACCCATGAACTAGCCATTATGTTGCATGGAATATAATCAATTAGTGTGGTTGTTAAAAAGAAGTTTACTTACCGTCCTCTGTTTGGTACAAATCTGAGCCCTCTGAATTCACTTCCGGTTTCACTTCTGTTTCTCCACTGCTCTCTGGGCTAAATAACAATAAGTTTCAAATATCAATACCTGATGAAACTCCAGAACTGAAGGTAAATATGCCCACAACAATGGTTAGAATAAGAGATGGTGAAATATTGTGATCCTTGAATCTATTATGCACAGTGATTACAGTCCTGACCTTGGAGTGACAACATTTTGGGGCAGGGCCACCACTTCTGGTGTCAGCGGCTCATCATCCAGCGTCTGAGACGTGCAGAGCATGTCATTTGCACTACTGGCACCTGACATCCCTGTCTCTGGAGCTGCTGCAGCGTCACATTCACCTGGGTCTCCCTCGAGCATAGAACTGCCCGGCTGGTCAGGGGATGGGGAGGTTCTGGTTGGGATGTCCCCAGGTTGGGACAGAGCCGAACTGCAAATGAACAAAGAAAGGCAAGAAATGGGAGGTTGCTGAAACTCCATTTTGGTTTTACACAGCCGCAGGGTTCGCAGAGTCTTAGATGACAAGGCTTTATCAGTCACTGCCCCTGCACTGAAAACCCACTTCAGAAAGGCAGTTTCTAAAAATGCTACTTCTTTCTTCAGAGTTATAATAAAACTTCAAAATAAAGTCACTGCATTCAGTATAAGTTGGGTATACACTGATCTGTCGTCACCAAAGTTTTCTCTTTCTATTCCTAACAAACCTTGGAATCCTGACTTATATACGTGAGACAAACCATAATAAATCCCAATTAGTGCAGACTTATAATTCATACCTGTCATAACTGTCATACTTATTCTTTTTGTGGCTTTCCCACCAAATCTTTCCAAACTGCTGACTTACAATGTCACTTAATAATAATAATAGTAATCATACATTTTATTTCAAAGCGCCTTTCAAGACACCCAAGGTCGCTTTACAAAGGGTAAAAATACATAAAACAAAATAGAGTTAAAAACAGCAACATAAAAGCAATAGAGTGAGGGACAATATGGAGCAGTTAAAAACAGTAGGTATTTTGAAACAGATGAGTTTTGAGTTTTGATTCGAAGATGGGGAGGGTGGCAGAGTTACGGAGATCCGGGGGCAGTGAGTTCCAGAGCTGGGGAGCAGAGCGGCTGAAGGCCCTGCTCCCCATAGTGCTGAGACGGGCAGGGGGTACTTCTCACACAGGGTGCAAAAATAAATCTGTAATGTGTCAAATGGTCACACTTTTTAAAGTGGCAGATTGAACAAAGATAGCCTTCTAGTTTTTCAATCGATTTATGCAAACATGGGCTGGCGCAAACAGTGTCAGAAAATTAAGAAAACAATTTTCAGCTGACACTAAAAAGAAAAAATCAGCCTTTTACTTATAGCTCCTCTAATGATATTTTTACACTACAACACACAATACATCTGCTCAACTGTTAGCGCTGTTAGCTGTTAGGTGTCCACATCACCCACCTGTACATGGACTCTCCCAGTGGGCGACTGGTGTCAAAGCAGTCAGGGAGGATGATAATGTAATCCTCTGAGGAGGTGGAGGAGGAGCGACTCCTTATACCTTCTCTGTTTTCTTCTTCTTCTTTCTCCCTCCCCTCTTCTGGCTCCTTTTCTTTCTGTTTTAGTCTGGACTCCACACAGAAGCTCTTCATGTGGGAAACCTCACCTGTGTCTGCGCACAAACCCAGGAAACTTGTGAGACATTAGGTCAGTATATTTGCAACACTGTTACTAATTTACAGTGCCTTCAAACATCATGCAAAGTCAGTACTTGTAAAAGTAAGCCTCTCAGCTACCTCAGCTGCATAAATATATAAGAAAATGCTCAAATGGATAGATTAGAACTTTAAAGTCACCCGTATTCACATGCTCCTGCAGTGTTGAAGTCCTGGGTGAGCCATGGAGGGGGGTGGGAGCTGAGCTGGGGCCAGGTCCCAGGATCTGGGTTGCAGACAGAGCAGCAGGCAAAGTCGCTTTCAGTGGAGCAGGGAGAGACGCTTTAAGGGTGGCTGGTGGTTTCTGAGTGGTTTTTGGGCTGCTGGGGTTGCTGTCTGGGCTCTCCTTTGTTTTCACTGTTTTACTCTTCACAGAGGAGAAGGAGGTGCTGCCCAGAGCAGCTGGAGGCATGACTAGAGGCCAAAAGGAAGTTTATGTTTTCAGTATTGTTAAACACATGCAATCAAAAAAAGACAGACCCCCATCCCCTGCATACATATTTTCTGCCATAACTGGTTCCATCAGAAGCTGAGTTGTATCCAGGTATCACAAGTTGACTGTCTAGAACATGAGTTGTATTCATGTCTTAAAAAATAAACCAATAATGAGTAATCAGTAATGATATGACTCTGAAATTAAGGCTTCAAATCATTTTGTTCCACTTGAAAGAGAAATTTACATCTCTATTTTTGTTGCACAGAGTTTGACAGCTGTTTAAGCCTTGTTAACATTAATTTAGGGTGTTTGACTGACTGGCAGAATTTAAGATATAGATATCAAGCAGAAAAACTGGGGGTGAAGCAATTCCTATTACCTGTTTCAGCTCTATGATTGTAATAAAGGTGAAAGGTAAAGGTTTACTATAAGAAGGACTAACCTTTGCCTGTCCCTGTTCGAGACCCTCTCAGAGGGGCGTGGTCAGGAGCTTCTTCTAAAGTCATTGAGCGAATCACTGTCTCACATACGAACTGTGTCCCGCTGATGTCATCCTCCCCTTCCTCCTGAGCTGGGACACCGCCTCCTTCCGCTGCTGTTCCTGCCGCATGAGGAACATCTGAGAAATGCAGAGAGATGAATAAATGTCAGAAACTTTTGATGTTTGTTGAAACACAGCTCATGCTTATTCAGTGGGTCACATGCACCCCGTTCCCACTCTTCAAATAATCAGTGACCTCCTGATCACAGCTGACTCTAGATTCTTATCCATGCAACCTGGGTACATTTTATTCTGGCTGCCTTGAAAAGCACCCTGAATAAAATGTATTATTACTAGATAAAAGAGAAAAGGAAGCAAAGTACCTGAAAAAACCCTGGCTTATACAGTAAGTTAGTAAAATAATAAAACATTCATTTTTATATCCAAAAAAATAATAATCACATAGTATACTGTGAAAAAAATACAAAAAACATATTGAAGACCTCATGAAAACAAACAAAATCCATTACTCATGATGCTGTTGATGGCTTCAGTCTCTTCCTGTATGAGACCTAAGGAAGGACTGCTCTTGTCCTGCAGGTGTCCATCTTGAGGCAGAGGTGACATGCACGGAGTCACATCTTAGCAGACAGAACACACAGACAGCAAAGTTATTGAGCCCTTTTCTGTCTTTTTATAACTGATACCCTTACAGTTATTTTCAGGTTTTCCTCTTTATTTGTTTCCCAAGAATAAAAGCTTCTTACGTGCAGGCGTGTTGTTTGGGGCACTCTCCAATTCTTGGACAATGTTGATGTCCAACAGCTCAAAGGACAGGAGATCCTGAGAGGTCAGCAAACAGCAGAAAGTCAGTTTTAAACCTGCTTTGCACTTCAGCAGATGTAAGTAGCAGTGTTTGTGAGTTTGGCCCATTCACTGCATTATATGTCAGGATTGTCTCCCTCTTGTTTTGATTTCACCAATCATTCTTACTTATTGATGGCAGCATAGGAACTTTAGGCAGTCACGCTAAGTCAAAGGAAATCAGAGGAATACCTCCTTGCATCATTTCGTTAAAATCATTAATAATTGAAAGATCTTTAGTTTCTGGATTGTTCATACAGGAAAAAAGCCAAGGCACCAACAGAAATGCAAACTGCATATTTAAACAATCATTTTTCATGTTGCCTAAACAAGGTTGAAGCAGATTTTTGATTTGGACATCATACCAGCTATTGCCACTGCCACTGTCCCGTGAGAATGACTGGAATAGATGTTAGATCACTTTGACCACAAAATGCTTGTGGTTGTGTTCTTCAGATCAAGACGGTGTTTGTTTGATAATAAGATACTCTGTTCAGCCATTCAGACATTGCTTTTATTAATGTGCAGTGGTAGAACAGCACTGCGTACCACTGAGCACTCTAGGTAAAATTTGTCAGTGCAGTAAAACTGGAAGTAATGTCCCCTGAAGTGTAAAGAGAGTTGATGTTACCTGAGCAGTGAGCAGGTCAACAGAGGGGATGTAGTACTCCTCCTGGTCAACTGACATCAATGGTTGCTCCCTGGAGGCTGCACAGGCTTTTCCATCCTTAGTCACAGGGTTCTTGCCCTACAGATAAGCAATCACTCCATATTAATGTCTACACTTCAAGTATTCATTGATTTATTTCATCTAATTTCTGCCATAAGATTGCTTTTTGAGTGATCAATTATTTGCTCTACCTGTGGTGTGACGCAGGGTGACACCAGTATCCCATCAGCCATCATTGGTGCTGGAGCCAGTGGATCGACCACAATGCTGCACCAAACCCTGGGTCCAAACTGTTCTCCAGCGTGGGCCAGGCGCCAGTGGGAAGTGTAGGAGCCTTCCACAGTGGGAGCACACAGTGCTACACTAACGATACCAACCTGGACACACAAATGATTATGTGGATCGATGAGATATTTTGAGAGACACATCATGAATAGAAAAACATATCACACAGACTGACAGACTTAGAGATGAAATAAGTTGCAGAGATAAAAAACACAAAAAAGTTAGACTCCTACATCAGTATCGTTGATGCCTCACCTGTCCTGGCTGGAGGAAAGGGACAGACACTTCCCGCCAACGGTCCCCAGATCCCACTGCTAGATTTCCCCACATGAACTTAAGCTGCCGGGAAGAAATAGGACAGAGTGAGGCTCAGGGGGGTTGTTCATTATCCTGCAGTGCCACCCAAAGGAAAACCCTAGTAATTACTAAATATGTTACTATAAATTATAACTGAAACTGGCTTTCCGTTTGTGTAATCACGGGACAAAGTTTGCTACCAAGATATTTATGCTACACCTGAGTTAAGTTACATCAAGCAGAGCTCTTTCCTTCAACTTTCTACAATTCATCACCATTGCACAAATCACTTTTCAATCCACTTTGAGGAATCCAATCAAAAGAAATCTTCACCTTAGTATCAGCATTCCAGTTGATTGCCCCAGTATTCCTCATCTTCCAGTACTTGATAAACTTGGTCCTGGGACGCAAACGAGTCCCATCAGGGAGATTCTCGTCTAGAAAAGCAGCCGTCATTGCAGGAACCACCAGGGGACAGGGACGTTTTGGGCGCCTGGAAGAGAAGTAAAGTACTTTAGTCATGTAGCTTGGTCTGTTTTTAAAAGATTTTCCAACACATGTAGATAGGAACAGGTAAAAGCTACACTTGCTTGTGGATTCTTGTATGTCTAACAGGTACAGGGGTAGTAAATCGTATTTCCCATTTAACCTTTGTAAATAAATACAAGTATTTAAGTATTTAATGTTAATTCATATAATTTAAGTGGGTTATATTCACTTTTAGTAAATTTTCTCTTTATCCTGACCATGATATACAGTGCTTTTTACCAAGAGTTTACATTGAGTACAATCAGCAACTCAATTACGTAGGTTTGAAGGCTCAAAAGTGGAAATGCAAGTACGCCCTTTGATGGCTTATTATTCTTTGACCACAAAAGGTATCAGGCTTTGAGTTTTACATCTTGTGTTTTTGACTCCAGTGGTGATCATGAACAGGAAAAAGGGATGGGTTAATTACCAAGAGGTTAGAAAACAGTAATAATCAGACCATTTAATGTTTTCTTGGGTATAATTGTGACAAGAACTGTACTTTTATGTCTTCAAAAAAAAAACAAGTCAGTCAAAGACTAAGTCAATAGGTAGCCAGACAACCTTGGTTATACTCAATACTGAACTGAAAAATTGTTTGGGAAAAAAAAAAGGCATAAAACGCCAGGTTGTTTGAAGAATTGTATGAAGAATTATTAACCAGAGGCTATATCTACTCCTCATACACAGTCTTTGGTGTGCATGGTCATTTTTCATGAACCTACTCTGGGCTGTTGTGCTGAGTGGCTCGTGGTTGCAGAAGGACAGGAGAGGAGCTTCCATCTCTGTGAGAGGAGCTCCACTGTATGCCACGCCTCTCCATCCTCAGCTGTTTTCTGATCTCTTTGACCTCAGCCTTCAGCAGCCGCTTCTCTGCTTTCAGACGCTGCTTCTCTGCCTTACGGAAGCTTCGGTCACCTCGCCTGTAGAACCTGAAGGGCAGAAAAAAGAGGATGTGGCTTGGATTCAATGGAAACAGATTGCAGATGCAGAATGCAGATTGATGAGCAAAACCACAGACACTGAGTCCCAGGGTTGAACTAGAATTTACCTTGGCAAATAAGGGTACATCTTAAAAAACAAAAGGGTTTTAACATCGCAGTGCACCACTTGTGGAAACCCCAATACTGAAAACATTCATTCATAGAAAACTTTAGTTTTCCCCCCAAGTAAAAACTTAAAATAAGGAAAAAAAGAATCCAATTCTTTTTTTCAATAGTATAATCTCAGGGCAGTTCAGCCAAATACGATGGTACAGTACCTGCTGTGGTCCGGGGCAGGTGATCCATGCTCTGGAATGGAAAGAGGAGTCCTTGCTCTCACCAGGTTATGACTGGGGTCATGAGAGAAGCTGCAGGGTTCACACAGAGTACAGGACGTACATACACTGAGCAGAGAGAAGAGGTAAAGAGAGAGTGGAGTGAAAAAGAAAGTAAAAAATGAAAAAGAAAGATGAGATCTTGGGCAATTCCAACCAAGGGATTTGCATCATCACCAAGAACACAGGAAGTCAAAAACTAATATGATGGTAATTGAAAACTCCCCAAGTCCATTGAAGTCACTGAGAAAGAGCTCTTAAAATTGAGCAACTTCACTACTTCCTTGTGGTTGTGACGGATACAAAGAGAAAACAGTTGACATCATACCTGCACTGGTAGCCTCCTCCAGTGGTCTGCCCTCTGCAGGAGGAGCACGGCGGGGTGGAGGAGGATGGAGCTCCAGGAAGAGTGGAAGAGGAGACCTCAGGGACCTGCTGGGCCTCTGCTCCTCCCACTGCCTCCCCTCTATCTCCACCTCCCGCCCCAGCTCCTCCACTTCCTCCCAAGGGCTTGTGGATGCAGCACTGTCCAGAAAACTCTCTGCAGATCTTCTCCACGGCCTCACGGACCACCTGGTCCTTAAACTGGAGGATTGAACAGGGCAGAGTGGGATACATGGAGTTCAGAATGATAGAAAGGGCCCACAGATGTAATGATTTCTATGCTAACTCATCATAAAAGACATCAGTGATCTGTGTTTGGGTCTTCTTACCTTCTCCATGTAGGAGGTGAACCAGGCTGGAGGAGTCTTATCTTCTTCTTTGGTCCCTTTTACCTCTTTCATTATCAACTAGTGAGCAGAACAGAATAACTTTTAAGTGGAAGCTTCCCATCAAAGTCTCAAGGTCATTGTAAAGGTTCTGTCAAGATATGTGATGCACTGCAAGTTTTAAAACTAATGCTAATGGTTACTCATTGAGCCAGGAGAAACTAACTCTGTATTGGACTACCTGTTTAAGCTCTGACAGGGCGTCTTCAAAAGTTAATTTAACAAACAGAATGACAATAGCTAAACTTCATTTTACACCTTGAAGATGTGATACAAAAATGGATGCAGCTATGCAATGTTCGTCTTTTTTTGAGGACCAAGAGCGAATAATCATTGACTTTTATGCCGTCTAAGATCTGGAAAGTATTAACTATGCGTCGTCCTAGGTGGCTTGCAAGCTACAGTCATGAGTGAATATTTTGCGTCACACTTACTTATAAGGTAAGGCACCTTATAAAGTAAGGAGAAAATGAGAAATAAATTCAGAAAGAAATTAAATACATTTTTGTGACAAGAGTGTGAAGTAATCTAAAAATACATTAAATGGGTACTACAGGGAATACACCAGATGCATCTCTGGTCCAGCTCAGCTCTAGGTGTGTCGGCTGTGAGCTCTTTCATCCATCAACTCACACCGACCGTGTATCAAGTCTGGCACGTTTCAAGACAGACAAACAGCTGGAGTTTCCTCAATAACCACCCTAATGATTAGCTTCTCCTTATTCATGTTGAGCTATAAAAACCTCAAACCTGTTGACACCTGGGCTGGCTGCGCTCATTTTGTCTGTTTGTTGATATTGTCAGGCTAAATAAGATCTGTTTTTCTTTTTTTTTTAAATATATTTTGAAAGTCAATGGGTATTTTTAGGTTATTACCATGCACAATTTTGCATCCTTTTCAGTTTGCTTTTATGCAAGCTGACAAGACACAGCTCATCTGGCAAAAATGGGAGCCTTGCACATCTGACATGACCTGCCTGAGCAGACATGGAGCTGGAAAGCAACAGAATTGATCCAGTCTGAATCGACTCATTAAGGCTGGTATGATCCAGAGCCAAACCGGAGACACATTTGGTGTATTTCTGCCGTAACAAGCATCATGTGAAACTGCAACGATACAGCTTCAAGACTAGATGGTAGCTTGGATCTTATCAGTGGAAATTACTCATCATAAGTTGAGTAAAGACAAACTCCCTACCGTGTATTGGGCTCTTACCATGCCCTGTTCTGGCACTGCAGCCTGGACTTTGCGGCTAACCACCTGGGCCAGAGCAGGGCAGTGCTGTGGGGGTCTGAAGCCCCTCTTTGGCTCTGTTGCACTGGCCTTGTTGGTAGGGACCCGTGTTAGCTGGCCCCGGGTCTCGTACAAGTTCATGAGCAGTCGGTTCCCCTGCCTCCCTGCGCTCTGGAAAAGAAAAAAACGACCTTTCAGTGGGGAAGCTGTACCAACAGCATAGGAAGATTAAAGCTGCTGCTTCTCCTGCTGGTAAAACCACTGCTAGCTGTTATAGAGATATATTAGGATGCCCTGAATATCTTCCTCTAGAGAGGAATTCAAGATTCATTTATCTGGGCTGAGACCAAGCATGCATTTTAAGATCCAGATTGTTCCAAACAGTACGTGTTTTGAGGATGCCATGGATCCCAAAAAAGATTGGGAGAAGGTAGCCAGCAGGGAGAGTGAAATGGATTTTTCAGGGCTTTAACCTTTTTGGTTTGGATCAGAGAGAAGGTCTCAACTTTCTCAAACATGCACTCATGTCTACATACTGAAAAGCAGATGTATCACATTACTCTCATAAAAAAACACATTATTATAAAAGTCTCATAAATGGCATTTTATGACAATTAACAGACAATGCAAAACACTTACAGTTTCCTACAATTAAATGATCAATGAAAGTCACCTTCAAATCAACTTACCTTTAGTGCCTCCTCGTACTCAGCTGGAACAAAAATGAAATAAATGAATAGTTATTAAAACAACAATAATGTGAAACTGCTACTTAGTTCGTTGTATTTAATTGTATGTTTGCTTACCTTGACTGTTAATGGACACCTGGTGAGAAATGACAGAAATTTTTGATGTAAATATGTCAATATTAATTTATTGTTGTGGTTTTGTAATTGGTTAAGAAGCAGTTTCAAAAATAGAGGGAAACTCAAACATCAGTCTTGTCCACTCAGCCTCACTTGATGAGGCAGTAAAAACAAATGTAACTTTTGGCCAAATTAAGTCAGGGAAAGTGACCTTAATGATGCAAAGGGGGAGGCAGAAAAGGTTTCATTAACCAAGATTTGTGAACCAAGCAAATGAGGCAGAATGAAGGCAACAGTCTGGAGAAAGAGGGATTAATACAGATAATCCTTCCCCAAGTCACAAGTTGAGTCTCTCAGTCTCCCAACTCTACAGACATGGAATACCAAACTTAAATGTCCTTACAAGAGAGTAAATTTTATTATTTTTATCATTTCATTATTGGCTTCATGTAATAACTTGTGTTGTCTTATGGTCGTAAGGTTCCTTGTTTGATTCCCTGGCTGGACAGATGCTGACTGTGTAGAATTTACATGTTCTCCCAATGGATTTGTGAGTCCCTTCAGGGTATTCTGACTTCCTCCCACGGTACAAAACACATATATTGATTGGGTGATTGGTCACTCTAAATTTCCAGAGTGTTATTGCGTAAATGGTTGTTTGTCCTTTTGAGTGAGCCCTGTGATATGCTGGCAACCTGACCAGGGTGTACTCCCCCTTGCACCAAAAGACAGCTGTCTTCTCACAATAACTACAAGTAGACTTTCCACCAATTACTTTATAACTGAAAAATAAAAACTGACTCGAATCAGCAGCTGTGAAACAATACGTAATGGGTGCAAAGTGAACCCAGTAGGAATGGGTAAAAAAAATTAGTCTGAAGTGTATTTTCCACTCCAAGAGTGGTGCTGGGAATTAAAAAAAAATCTGTTTGAAAGGAATCAAATAAGTCTGTTTCACAGCTTCAACTCCAAATCATCTCCCAATTTGGTGCACCTGTTTGTCATTTAGAGATGCTATTCTGTTTTGAAGCAAATTCATTTTACTCAGCATTGTCTGCTCTCACTGTCAAAGTTGACATCAAATGAGTAACTCGGATTAACAGAAGAGTCTCTCACCTCCTCATTCTCCTCATCAAAATAGGTCAGCTGGAGACTGGACAGACCGAAAGATCGTTTCACCTGCAAACCAAACAAAAACAGAAAGATCTGATAAACTAATTGTTGCACATTGAGGATTTAAGTGAGACAAAATAAGTAGTCGCAATAAAAAGACTTCACAAAACAAAGTCATTCTAACAAGTGTGTTTCTCTGAGACATCAAGACTTGCTACCAAAAGCTGATTTTGGCGTCTTCAAGAAACAAGGGCTCATGTTGTGTCAGTAAGACCAAACCAGAACACAAGAGCCATTTGCTAAACCTGTACACAGGACTCTTTCTTACATCCTTCTCATCAGTAAAGTAACAAGTCAAAGGGAAGTCTCATGCTGGTGACTCAGCATCACTTTAACTAATGAATTTCCTTCCAGGCGGCTGTGGTTGACAAATAAGGACCATAAATTCTGCCTGGAAGCTGCAACACATTTCCCTTTCCTTAAACCACAAGAGGTTTTGAAGGGAACAACTGGAAAAACCTGTGACGTCTGTGGGACCAACGGGACAACGGAGCCAAAGCCCCAGGTCCAGGGTTAGTTGGAGGTGGATGTATGCAAATAACTCCACTGGAGGCTGCCAACAGGAAGAGGAGGGCAAAATATAAAAGTAAGGATGATTGAGTGTAAAGCTTTATCTGGTTGAGGTGAGGGCTTGATGATTTGTTAGAGCCATCCTGGGCGTCAGAGAGGGAAACCAGGGAGCCGTCAGAGGATACAGAAAAAGCAAGTTTCTAGCAATGACTGAGTGGAAGGGACTAAACATGGGATGCAAACAGCTCCTGAATAAGGTTGTCTTCAGATGGTATCAGAATTTTCTCCACTGCAACCAGGAGTTGTTTTTGAATAAAGGGCAGAACATTAATGAGTCATGGTCCCATGCTGATGACACCACAGTGAACCAGAACGGTAGGTGTGGACGTCTTAGGTCCATACAAGAAGAACACCTTTGTGTCAAACAAAATAAAGGTTTTTTTTTATTCAACTATGTCAATCCTTTACAGCCATAAAAGCTGCTCTGTGGAGATCATGCAGCAAATAAGGTTTTCAACAAACACCATGACACCTTCATGGGATGGCTGTACAAGAAAGTGAGTGAATAAAACTTGATTTATAAAACACGGGAGGGTGTATGACACAAAGCATGTTGAATCAATAACAAAATATGAATTAACATATAGCATATCAATGCATTTTAAAAAAGCACAATATGTCAGAAAACAGAAAGCCACTTTGTATGTAATTAAATGAACAAGGTAACCCTCCCTGAAACACATACTCATTTAAATTGGAGCACATAGCATTGCATATTTGCATTCCTCCTGTCACATTATAAATACTTTATACATTTTGAGAGTGCACACCCAATAACCCTGAGCCACCTTTCAAAGCAGCTGAGCTAATGCAATGACATAAATCTCAAATGGTGGATTTAAACTTCTCAGTCTAGTTATTTTCAGCTGGTAAACATGTTTCCATGACGAAAAGCACAGTAATAATCCTCCTCATCTCCTCTCTGTCCTCTGTGACAATGCTGTCTCTGCTGTGATTGTGTCATTTTGGAAAAAGGTTTCACAGTCCTTTAGCTCAGGTACACATTTCGTGATGCTAATGTGTTAGCATTGCATATTGACAGCATATTTGGAGCTGGTTGGCTGTTTCTCTAAAGGTTCCGGACAACGCGAAATGACATCGTTCATAATAGCTTCACTATTTTAGGGCAGGTATGAAGATCAGGGACTAACAATGAGCTGTGATCGGTGGTGTTTAAGGACGGGCCCGGCGATTCTCCTCTTACCATTGCCTCCATTGACTCCCAGCTCTTGGTCTCGGATCCCGACAGGAGGAAATTTTTGGAATTTCCCCTGAAATTCACCTTCAGATTAATGTAGAAGTCCATGATGTTGCCTTTCAGTGCCCTAAAGCATATTACACACGACGAACGACGGAGCGTTTTCCCCGACAATAACAACTATTTGGGTTAATCTGGCCAATTCGCTTTGACAGCAGCCACTTGTCCGATGGGGATGAGACGCACTTTGTGTTTACATCAGCGCACTGGACACGCCCACCCCGCACCACGTGTCCGGACACAGGGCGAAGCTTCCGGTGCTGTGGAGAAGAAAACAGAGGCCGTTTTCGAATTCGCATACACTATATACTAGCAGTACGTACTGATTTGCCCAAAATACAGTATGCAGTATGCAGTATGTGAACAAATGCGAAAGTTGCAGTATGCCAAAACTACCCGGATGACCTACTGATCCGGGAAAATTTCTCAGTATGCACATAGACATTATATATGTGATTATATATAATATATAAGTAATTCACCTCAACCTGAGCGCCCCCAAATTGACAAACAGCATTAGCGCCATGCATTGTGGGAAACAGTACGCCAGGTAGACTGGTCCGTTGCATACTGAGAAATTTTCTCTGATCAGTAGGTCATCTGGGAACTTGGAGTATACTACAGATCTCACAAGTTTTCGCATACTGCCTACATGTAATTACATTGTAAAGCACTTTGTGCTACATTTTTATGTATGAAAAGTGCTATATAAAAATAAAAGTTTGATACATACTGAATTCCAGCCGAAGTAGTAGGCACCGCTTGTGTCGTAGGCGGTTTGGAAAACAGGCTGTGAATCACAGGAAGATTGGCTAGAGGACGGTAGATCTTCATTTTTCCAGGTACCCGAGTCTCTAATCATTGTTTAGGAGTGTGGCCATCAAAGGCTTTAAAGTTGGCTCAGCAAGAAAGAATTTACTTAACCCTATGGAAGCCCGTTTCCGCCAGTTAAAAAAAGAAGAGATATATTTGATTTTCTGAGATTTTTTTGTTGCCCAATAAAAGTCGAAATTTCAAGATAAAAAGTCAAAATTTCGAGATAAAAAGTCGAAATTTTGAGATAAAAAGTTGACTTATTAACTTATTATAGACTTTTTAATCGCAAAATTATGACTTATTAACTCGAAATTTTGACTTTTTATCTCAAAATTTTGACTCAGCAACTTGAAATTTTGACTTTTTATGGGCACATTTTTTTTTTTTTCAGAAAATCAAATTTTTTTATTTTTTTTTAAACTGGCGGAAACGGGCTTCCTTATAACCCTCCTGCTGTTTTCGACTTGATTTTACTCCACTTCAGAAGTTGTTTTGTCACAACTTTGATTTTCTTTTACAGAATTGCTCAAAAATTACACAAATGGTCCCACACTATGCTATTTTCAAGCAAAAATGGTTGAGTATTTTTGTTAAAGGGACTGTGAGGACTTTCTGAGTGATCTTGAAAAATTCTCATATCTATGTTTAAAGTGAGATAATCAGCACTGAAATAGGTTATTTCTTAATACTACTTCCTCACTTCCCAAAGCTGGCTTATATGAGTTGGACTGGTCCAGATTGATTTAAAGCACGCTGAAGTCTCTTTGACAACACCACAGCAGCTGACAAAGTTTAGCAATGAGAAGGGAGATCTGTGTTTTTTCTCTGTTGGACCATTTTATTTAGTTTTAATATTGGAAACAGGATCTGGACTCTCTGACAGAGTCACAACAATCTTATAGTAAAATACACAAACATGGTATCAGAAAGCACTCTAGTAAAACATGCAAAAAGAGACAAAGGGTTCACAAAAGTATTACAAGTGGATTATGGTATCTGCAAAGCTGCCAATTCCTCATATTGTCCCTGCGTGTCATCTACCAGTACATGTTGTGAAAACACAGTTCTAGTAATAGTTTCACCCTTTGCCATTAGTGAACAAAAGGTAGCTAGTAATGGCTTATAATGAGCTTAGTAGTGAGTAAATGAAAGGCATGGAAAAGACAGAAACACTGCTATAAAACATGTAGGAAAAACTCCACAGTGTACATCCAAGGTGAACTTGTTTCTCATTTACCTTAACGCTTTGGTCTCTTAAACCTGCTTTAGATATTCCTATGGACTTAATGACTAATTCTTAGAAAGAGTTGGAAAAGCTCTTTATTAGTTCCCAATGGCTTCAAGTGTTTATAATCCAAGTTAAGCTATGTGTATGTGCCTGATTTTATTTCTGTCCTTTGTCATTTTGATTCCTGAAAAAAAGGAAAACAAAAAAATAAAAACACTGTCATAAAAATCAAATACATCAATAAATGAATAGGAGCCCAAGTTTCTCTTTGGGTAACATCCTGTGAAGTCCAGAAGTTATAACTTGTCTGAGTGAGAGGTTGACATATTTCTTAATTCTTTATTATTCAGTAGATAATCTTTCTTTGTCTGGTGACGCACAGGCTCTCTCTCAGGATACCAAAGTACCAACAGCCGCTGTTGAGGACAGCAAAGAGACAAGTAAAAAACAAGAGGGTATAACAAATGTAATCTGTGATGCAGATATTTTTAATGTAAAGCCCATATATGTGAAAGTAGGATGTGTTTGTGTCTTTACCTGTCTGAGTGTGCCCTCGGTGAGGTAGATCTTATAGACAATCCAGATGGGAATAGCAATCACAGAGGAAAGGGCCATGACCAAGCCCAGAGAGTAAGCCCAGTCTGGGAACTTTTTGCCTGCACTGGATGTCAGGGGCTGATTGTCCAAGAAGGAGCAGATGAAGCAAACCTGGGAGTGAAAAATGAAAAACAGAGGAGGACTAAACCAACCCCTGATTTTGCAGGCTCTATACCATGAGAAATTTCATTGATAAAATACAGCTATGTCAATTCTATTCAAAATATGTTCAATAAATTGAGCTCAACGTAAAAAACAATTTCACCCTCCAATTACTCATATTAAATAAAGCTTGTCTTTGAATTTTGTCATTATTTAATGTGCATCTGCTTTTTTATGCTCCTGCAGCAGTTATGAATGATAGCTTACCATGCAGATCAAAGGAGTGAAGTAACGCCAACACAGTTTGAAAAGAACAGATGGTCTCTGTCCAGTCATGTCTCTGACTGCAACACACATCTGTTCAGCCCCTGCATGATGACAGTTTGTGAGTGTCACTTAATAAGAGTAGGGTCTCCTGATGTAGGAGCATTGTTTCATATGAGACAAAATGTTTACACCAGTTAACATGTACCTCATTCATTAAAAACACTATAATAACCTTACTGCTTAGCTGAAAAAGCTGAAATATGAATGGTGGGAACAATGAAGCTAGCACTGGGTTTTCTATCTCTTGTCAACACTGTAGCTCTGGTATGAAATAAAAAAACAAAACATTTAATTGTACTTATCGAAGGATCCATATATAAATCAAGTCCTTGATTCTTTACTATTTCACTGCTCGTGCTTAACATGGTTTGATGTCTAGCAGCAGAGGCCTCTTTTCACATTCAAACAAGCATAACAACAACTTGAAACAGCCCTTGTAATAACTCATTCTTTGTTATTCTGACATGGCTGGTTAATATGCTCTTGTAAATGGTTTGAAATAGGACCAATATATATTAAAAAAATCCAGGTAATGGCTTTAAGTTTTGGACCCAAGTCCTTCTACTTCTGGTTGAGGATTGTGGGGGCTATAACATACTCCTAATAGAGAATTTACTATTTTGGTTTACTACTAACCAAAAGCCCAACCCACAGCCATGCACTGCACAAATGACACAAACAGTATACATGCTCCATTGGCTGCGTAGTGGTCAATCAGCTGAAATACATACATCCCACCCTGGAAACACAAAAAAAATTTCAGTGATGTTACCACAAACACTCCTCAGTGACTGAATATTTTCACTGTAAGCTTGTGTTTAAAGGTTAAAAATACACACGCCTGTGTAGTACCTGAGTGGTGAGAGAGATATGTATGATAAAGCTGACAGAGCAGAAAAATATGAGGAAGATTTCTCTGCGCCAGGGTCTGCGCATCTGCTCTGGAAACAGGTCGATCACTGAAGAAGTTATTGTTTCCAGACCTGCAAACTTACACAACCAAAGAGACAAAAAAATGTTAGAACTAATATTCAGAGTGTGGAGCCTGGGTGGGTTTTTATTGTCTTTTAGGATGTAATGTGTGTTCCCCTCTCCTCACCAGTGTGTCCAGTCCCAGCAGGATGAGCATAATAAAGAAGCAGGCTGCCCACAGCTGAGGCAGGGGCATCATGGCTACAGCCTGGGGATAAGCAATAAACGCCAGCCCTGGACCTGAAGGTACACAAGGAAATATTTTCAGTCTTGTCCTCTTCACTGTCTCAGCCATATTTATCCTTTATATCTTACCTGATTGAACCACCATGTTGATTGGAACTCCTTGTTGTTGGGCCATGAAGCCCAGAGCTGAGAAGACGGCAAAGCCAGCAACGAAGCTGGTGCTGCTGTTAAGCAAGCATAACCACAGGCTGTCCCTGCACACACACACACACAAACACACACACACACACACACACACACACACACACACACACACACACACACACACACACACACACACACACACACAACTTAGTATGTAGGTAAGAAGTAAGCATGTGTAATTGCTGACATACCTTTGACAAAATGAAGCCATCTGAACACTAAACCTTTCAACAGCCTTATCTTGATAGCACGCACAATGTTTGAAGTGCACAACTAGCTTTGGTTGTACAGCAAAAAGCGTTGCAGTGTCCCAGTGCTGTTAGCATTCAAAATAATCAGTTGTTCATACACACATCCATGGTAAGGGAAACAACTTTTTCAACATCTGAGTAAGTGTTTGTTCCGATGTATATAAGGTTTTAACACTGTAGAAAACAGTCTACGTACAAAACACTTGAAGGATGGGTCTTTTTATGAACACTATAGTAATCGTTGTAGAGCATTCCGACATTTTGAAATTCCGTTGAACTTAAACATAGGTTGTACAGTTGTCGTGTTACTTTCCCTTTCAATGTCTTGTTATCGGTCAGAAAAACCCACCGATAGAGTGCCCTGTGGTTAATACAACCTTGGTCTGATTCACATTCAAATGAGAGGCAGAAGTTTGAATGTTTAAAGTATGTTCAGCAAACACTGAAACTCCAGTCAAAGTGGTTGGGAATGAGGCCCATCAATAAGAATGTGTTGTTTGCATGTCTTACTTGTAGCAGTTGTTCTTGACTTTGTTGTAGCTGCCAAGTGTGATTATGGTTCCTGATGCAACACCATAGGAGAAGAGGACCTGAGCAGCAGCTTCCATCCAAACCTGGTGACCAAGGATGACACGTCAGAATATCTCTTTGGTGCTGGATTTTATTATAGTATCTAAGGTTACAATATGTGTATCACCTGAAGGTCTGTGAGGCGAGAGGGATCAGGATACAGATAGTAGACTACACCCTGCCAGGCTCCTGGTAGTGTCAACCCTCTGACCAGTAGGATGGCCAGCATCACATAGGGAAACACAGCCGTGAAATACACCACCTGGAAAGTAAGAATTACTGGGCTTCTATTTTTAATACACCCGTGGGCCCTGTGTTGGACAATTTATATTCATCATATCATCAATTATTAATAAACATTGCCATAAATCTGGGTTTTGCACATAATTCATGTATCTATGATAATAGTTGTTGCACAGTGAAGCTAAGCAGGGCAAGGTCTGTGGATGACAAAGAAGGAATAGAAGTGCATATGAAATTGGACCCTAACTTTGCCAAAACTTCATTTGGTTTTTGTTTGGACTACCTGGAAGAATTTGTTGATTATTAACACCATTTACATTAAATCCTAATAGTATTCACAGAGCCCCACTTTTTTCACATTTTGTCATGCTCCAATCTCACTCCAAAAAGAAATAAATTAAATTTTTCACACAACTCCCCTTAACAACAATGTAAAAATAACGTGACAAAATGTGGAAAAAAGTGAAGCACTGTGAATACTTTCTGGATGCACTGTAAAAAAGGGGAACCCCAAAGATGTCAGTTGGACTTCATTGATACATTGAAGGCTGAAAAACCTGAGATGGCACTTCTAAGCGCTAATCTAAAATAATCCATGCCAGCCTCTGTGGAAAGTGGAAACTAATGAAAACTAGGCTGAGCCCCGAACAGCTACCGAAGATCAACCAGCAATTTAGGTTTTGCCTCTGATCAGACCAGGACACAGACCTTCCCTGTAGAGCGGACTCCTTTCCAAACGCAGAAGTAGCAGACCACCCAGCAGGCCAGGAGACACAGCAGCAGCTCCCACTGTACTGAGCCAGCCTCTTCTATCCCACCAGACAGGGACAACACGCCTCTCCTTCATGGGTAACACATAGAAAAAGACTTTTTTTTTTTTTTACTTTACTCTTAGTTTTGGTCTCAAACTATCTCTACCGTCCAATGCTTTTCATAAACTATCACTTTACTTGTCATTTACTCACTCCCAGAACTCTGAGACTGCAGACTTGGTAAGATTTCCAGATGTCCAGTTTCCTGTCTGCTCACTGCTGAGAACTGCAGAGCTGTTTGCAGAGGTGAGAACTACACAAAGATCTGTTGATATGTTGATAGAAAAGGAGTGGGTGATAGAGATGAGCCTAAATCCTCAAAATCTTTCAGTAATAAGATAATTATGCATTATTTTGGCAAAAGATATTAGTGTTTAATGTTCAAATATTCTGCTGGGTCAGTTTTATAAAATTAATGTCTGTGACCACTTTAACTTTGTTTGGTACAACAAGAAATCTCATCTTTCACAGACCTGTGTTCCAGGGATTGTTGCAGGTTGACCAGGGCAGAGGGTCTCTGAAACAGTATATCAGGTAAAGAAGGGCCCATGAAAGGATGATGATGTAGAATCTGGAATACAGCTGGATCATCATGATCGAATAGCCAGTTCCTGTAATTAGAAAACATCCAAAATATCTCCATTCAGGATCTGATTTGCCTTATTTGATCCATATACTCCATAAAAATTGAAGCAAACTTTTGCAAAAAGTTTGGAAATGCTCATGCGTAATATAAGGTTGTTCACACTCTTGTCATGCTGCAGTTTGTATCCCAGAAAATACAATAATCTCATGGATGATACTGAGTGAAGAATACAGCTTGTGACAGACTTCTCAAATTCCTCTCCTTACTATTTTCATTTTTTTAGTCTTAATTTTAATTTTCCACTCAGAAAGGTGTAGTCACTTAGTCTTTTTTTAAGCTTGAGTGGGATTTGGGACCCGATTTTTTTTTTTTCAATTCGGATGGAGTCAACTGTCTCTTTAAAAGCAAAGCCAGCTATTTCACTGAGAGGGAGTGAAGACGGTAAAAACTTGCTGTGGTTTTTTGTTTTTGTTGGATTCTTAGTTTGGTTTCTTCTCAATGGTTCCCCTTTTGATTTAAAATTTTTTATCTGTAAAACAACCGCCTCACTTAGACATGACTTCTGAACTCTCTGTGTTGTTTCAACAATTTCTTGGCTCGATGGATAAAAAAGACCGACTGGAGCCAATAAAAGATAATTGGGCCAATAAAAGTGGAATGAGAGCATCATAATACTGTCTTGCGATGATTGAGTTAGGACATCAACTCACATAGTAAGATTTATAGAGTACTCCACCTTTATTTCTGGACATGAAAAACCTGTTTTATACCCTCCATGTCATTGGACCACAAGTTCGGGAGCTGCTTGTAACGTTCTTACTGTTAGATCATGTCTTGACTTGCTGATCATAAAATGTCTTCACTGTTGCTTTGAATGTTCAACTTAGATAATCAAGAGAAACCATCGATATAGTTGATATCCTCGTAGTGTTTTGGAAATTTTATTGTTACCAACTCGACCAGAATTGGTGTAATTACCATTTGCCAGTGGGCAGAGCTTGGTCCAGCAGGTGACAGCACCCTCCTGTGTGTACTGACCAATGACAGTCTCCATCAGGAAGAGCGGCATCCCGCACAACACAGCAAAGAAACAGTAGGGCACCAGGAAAACCCCTGCAGAACACAACAGAGATACTTGATGTCTGGTTTTGAGTTGGGGATTAATTTCTTTCTAATTTCTTACAAAGGGAGAAAAATGGCAATAGTGTAGCGATGGAGCTTAATGGGTCAAGGGCTGGGAGCTGTTCAGTGGTGCATCATTTTTTTCCATGGATAAATACATGCTTATGAGTATGTGTTGGCCTCATTCCTTTTGGACACATCATAAAATGATGGTTAAATGGCAAGAACGTCATTTAACATTCAGCCCTAATGGTTATTCAGTGCTAAATAATCAATTGGCACTGGACCTTCTCATTCATTCTGCCCCTGAGAACAAAGAGCAGAAGGGTCAGATTAAGTGCCTAAGAGTTCCCTCCACACTTCAGTCTTCATACGTCTCTTTCAAGTAGAAAAAGGACTGCAGATTGAAAGGTGTTGGGTAATTCATCGCACCATTTGGGAACAACAGAGAAGAAGAATCTGGTCTGGCTAGAGATTTATAGCTATGCTGGGCTGGGAGCCACAGGTGTCTTTCCCAGGCAAAGCAAGAGGGAGTGTAGACCTGGATGAGAGATTCCAGGTAGACAGGAACTGTTCTTGTCACTGTTTTTTTTCACCAGATGCTTTGAATTTGGTTCCAGCTGCCACTGGAAGCCACTCCCTATCAAAGCCTCAAGATCCCACAGGGAAAAATTGCACAAATTTAAATTCTTCACTGTGGGATCTTAGTTTCAAAGTGCAAAAAGAAGAAATGTGAGTGAGACAAAAACAAAAACAAAAACAAAGAAAGTTTACTAAACTGGACAACAGATTCAGACAGTGAACGCCCTCTGTGAAGTCATCTTTGAGCATCATCCCCACAAACCTCCTTGAAATGTTCGTATCAAGCTGCCAATTTTTTTTTTAAGTAATCAGTAATTGTGGAGTAACTGGAGTAGTGCAAAAAATGTTATTTCTATATTAGGATTTTTTTTCTTTTATAGAGCTGTGGTCTTAAACTTTTCATCTGCTGATGAATAACCTACATAATTGATGCAAGAAGCGACAACCTTATTTGTAGCCCCAGCCCTCTGATTTTTGTCCGAGATGCATGACCACTCCCATCCCCCACCCCCACCTCCCATCCCAGTTAGGACATAGACAGTAATCCATGTGACAAATACAACAAATTAAAACATGAACTGCTTTTACAGATGTAATAAATGTCTAAATCGGTCACTCAAGATGATTAATATGACTTTAATTGTGGTGATGACATTGAGTCAGGGGTTTATGATAATAATAATAATTATCTTGGGGGTAATTGGGGTTATAAATGATAAATAACATTGCTATTACTGTCAGTGGTGATGACATTGAAGTAATGCAAATCACTGCTCGTTCAACTGAACTTGAAGCAACCAGTGTCAAGAATGAACAGTTCGGCACATTCTTATGCAATAAGTTTGATTGTTTTACGAGAACTAAACTTTGACAAAAGAAGGAACATGTCATGCTAAAAAGCCGTTTATTTTTTTTACAACCCACAAATAATTTTTCCAGAAAAGTTTACAAATCCCCACCTGTTGAGACCGCTTGAGGTATTTTCAGATTTCATGGCCATTAATCATTTCAACTTTTACGGGATACGAACGTTGTTAATGCTCACCTCCTCCATTCTTATAACACAGGTAAGGGAATCTCCACACGTTCCCCAGGCCCACCACATTGCCTGCTGAAGCTAGAATATATTCCCTTTTTTTACTCCATCGCTCCCTTTTTTCTCCTTTGGACTCCATTTTTTAGTTCACTTAGCAGCCCCCCTTATCTGTCCTGTCTGCACAACCTGTTGCATGGGGTGAGTGAGATACTGAGTGAGTGACTACACCTGAATGACAATAAACTGTGACTACACCTGGGGGAGGTTTTGGAGGAGCGTTGAAGAAAGAGAGAAATGTGTAAAGGTGTAATTCCTTCATCACAAGTGCCAATGGGTATGTATGCAACATCAACTCCATGCAGTAGTTGTTTGTTTTAATTGTTTGGGACTTGAGTGCAAACAACTTTTGAAGGTGCGATCCCGCCTCAAGACATTAACTTAAGCTTTCAAACAAAAGCCATAGGCTGCATGGAAGGAGGCACAGTGATGCATTATTTTTTTAAATGAATATGTTAATACAATATTAATGATAACAGGTTTTATCTGTAAAGCACTTTTCAAGAAGGAGATCCCGAAGTGCTACGGAGAATAAAATTTTGATTAAGATTCATTTGTGTTACACCATTAAAAAACATGCAGAGAAAGAAATAATGAGAGAAACAAGTGATATACAATTCAGGGAGAGGTAAACACCCACAGGGCTTATTTAAGCTTATTTAAAGCCTCCACTAGATGAACCTTTTTTAAAAAGCGTTGACAACTCAGTATACAGAAAAACACAAAAATAATACTCAAAGTGCCAAACTAATAATGAAAAATATGTTTGATAGCAATAACAACAATAATTAAAGTAATAAAGTGTCTATGTATGAGTCTGTGTATTTGAGGGGGATTAGTTTTACATTACTAACGACCACAAGCAATTGTAATAAGACACATAATACAACTACAACTAAAGGTAAAACTAATAAAACATGTGCAACAACCCCTACCTCTTGGAAAGCAACCTTGGGTTCCTTGAAAGGCGCTATATAGATTAAAGTTATTATTATTATTATTCATTAACAATACAGAAGCAACTTACTGAAAGGAAATAAAATGCTTTTTCAAAAATCTTCTGTAATATTGTATGGAGATACAGCTTTTTGCTGGATAGGAGAAGTAATTTAATAATTTTGTATGATATCTGGGTGATAAGATGACCAACCTCACCTATTAAACCAATAGATCCATGATTTTTTCCACTAGCATAGTTAGTTTGACCTCTCTATTTCAAATTTTCATCAACAACAATTCCCAGAAGTTTTGTAGTTGGCACCTGGGGTATCACAGCAGACTTGTTTATAATCGTAGAGAAATCTTTAAAACAAGATTGAAACAAGAGCGCAAGGATAAAAAGTTTAAAAGAAAGCTTTTGTGGGGTTAGTTTTTTTAAAAGAAAGGTTTTCAGGCCCTTCTCAAAAGAATCAGCTGTTTATGTGAATTCCACAGGCAAGAAGCTGCAGAGTCATGATTCAAGTGATTATTATTGTTATTCTTTTTTAATTGTTATCATTATAAATACTACCATTATTATTATAAGTTGTAGTAGGACTAGTAGTTGTAATAGCAGTAGCAGTCGTAGTAGTGATATAATTATTGTTTTAATGACGTGATTCTTTGTTATTATTTTTGAATAATTTTGTAGATTCTGTTTGCATTTTCCTGTTTTTCCTTTCTAAAACAGTGATGTGTCATTCTGTTTAAAACAACAAAATGAGTAGGGGGTAATGGGGCGTAAACAATCTGTCAACACCATTGTGACTGGCTGTGGCTGTGTGTGATCATACTAAGAATTGCTCTGATTGACCAAGTTCTTTCTGTGTTGGAAAAAGCGACATGTTAATGTTGTTATAAGGATAACCTCCCTTGTTTTGTTCAACATATGAACTGATAAAGCACTTTTTTTCCCAACAGCAGTATGAAGTCATTACCTAACCATGTCAGTAGATGGTGCTGTTATGCCACTGGGGGTCAAGGGAGACTTTGAATAACCAGCTGCTCTGCTCTTAAGCAGCTCAGAGTTAAACAAGCACTGAAAGAAAGACCCTGACTTTCCAGAGAGGGTGAGCACAATAATTGACAATGGCAGACTCCTGTGTGGACAAAGGAGGACAGTGCAATACTGGTCACTGCCAAACCTGTCAGTAGCTGCCAGTAATCTACTGGCGTCTTGTTTTCGCCTACAAACTGTAAAAATGGACTTCTTTCATCATTCAAGCACATGCTGAGGTCCCACATGAGGATTTTGACTCTGACAGAGTGCTTTTTAAGGTCATCTCTATTTTTTTATCTCATACAGCTGTAGATGGAAATGACATGATACTGTCATGTGTTCACTGGCAGCCAAAGATCTGGGAGTTGAAATGGGAGTCTCCCTGAGAAAAACCACATATGGCAGTTTGCTCTGTAAAAGGACTTAGTGGAGCAGCTTGGTGGAGTGAAGTGCATAACTTCAGCTTCAAATACCACAGATATGAATCTAGTGCTAACAGTTCTTTTTGTTCTTCCCCTGCTCTTTGCACAGTGACAGGGAGAGAGAGAGAGAGAGAGAGAGAGAGAGAGAGAGAGAGAGAGAGGGAGAGAGAGAGAGAGAGAGGGAGAGGGAGAGGGAGCATAGAAGTAAATATCTCCCTTCATGGCATGGGTCACCTCAGGCCATGAGCTTTGTTATTGGACATATATTACTGAAAAATGCACCTTGGACATTTATTTTCGAAAGTACTTTCAGCTGTTACTTGTCAGTATGGCATGATACATTCAGCAGTCACATAGGTGTGTGTCAGTGGATAAATGAGTTTATAATTTGCCTAAAGTTATTCACAGAGTCCAACCCCAGAACATGTTTCATAAGTGATGTAACAGCTGAAACATTTCCAACATAAACAGTAGGATATACTAGTCATGTCACACATGCACTCCTGGTCAGTAAATCACAGGGCTGTTTACAATACCTCCCAGTTTAACAGGATAGTTTTTTCTTGTTGTTGTTGCAGAGCCTCAAAGTACATAATTCTCCATCAGACTGGCATTTACAAATGTGTCAAGATATGTTTGATTAGTTGTAAAACTATAAATTCCAAACCTGTAAAGATTGTAATTTATTTGACCTCCCTTATGTTGGCTGGAATAGTGGAATTTAAAGGGATTGTTAAGACTTTTTAAGTGATGTTGAAAAAGTCTCATCTCCAGATATATTAACTACATCTACTGTTGATAAACTCATTGTGTTGTAAAAAGTTACTTTGAACAAAGAAAATAAGTGTTGAAAAGATCTGCTCTCCTTTAATTTTAAAACATTTTTCACTTTGAAGTGCCAAGTAGTTTGTGTTGTAGAGATAAAGAAAAGCAGTGGAGAAACAGGTCCTATACCCCACAAAACAGGAGCACTCTTTTCAGTTGTCACCACAAACATATATTTATCTTATCACACAGACACACCTGAGCTTTTCTCATGAAATCACAGACTTGATTATGAAACTTTTAGAGCTCAGTTTTCAAATCTCTTTGAAACAAACTGTCAATTCCATACGAGCAAAATTTACCCCAAGCTCTACTGTGATGCCAAAATGTGCAACATGTAGTAGAAAAAGTTATTGATTCATTAAGGAGCTTTCATTTAGGGACGCAAGAGTTAGAGAAAACTATCAGTGAAAATGGTTCTGAAAATGTAGCTGTTTAGCTTTAATTTGAAACAGCAAAAGTTATCAAACTGTTTTACAAGTAGCTTCTTTTTCCCGTGGGAAATATAATTGTGAACAACCTTTCCACAATCGATTCAACACTATATGAGAAGCAAAAAGCACCTTTGCACCTGGTGTAGCCAGGAAAAAAGTCTATCTGTGTGTGTGTGTGCGTGTGTTGACCCATGATGAGATGCAGGGAAACATGTCTCTCTTTTTCCTGTCCCTGAAATTCGAGTTACTTAAAAAATGTGAAAATTACCATGATTAAGTTATATGTTATAAATTAAAATTTTCTTTGAGTTATCTCAAAATGACTAATGTTATTACACTTTGAGATAATATCAAGAGAATAAGGACAAAATATTTTTAAATGGTGTAACCATAAAAAGCAGAGTTTAAGTTGTTGAAAAAAATGTTATGATGTCTTCAACAGCCTCTGAAATATACACTCCAGAACAAAATTTTAAGACCAATTGAAAAACTGCACTTGTTTACACTTTGCACTGTTGGATCTTAAAAAGTTCTTCGTAAAGTTTTGAATTGCACACTCATCTTTGGGCATCTTAAACCTACGATTGAACTGTATTCGGTACCACAGCAATTTTTAGCAGTGCCTATGTTGAACTTGTTTTTTAAATTGAGTCCATTAGAAATATTATAAATGTTTTCTCCTTATGTAATGTGGTACAAATGTTAACTCTAACTGTATGTACACAGACCCACGCTGATAAAGTGACAAAACATCAGATCACAGAGATCACACCAAGATTGGTGTTGTAAGTATAAAACCAGACGACCACACATGGCCAATGATCAAGCCCTAAAAAAACAAAAACACTGAAACTAAAAACAAAAACAAAGAAGCTGTTGGCTCAGTGCCGTCTCACAGGAAATGCTCAAAGACAGGCTGTCTGGGACATCCTGGACTTCTGATTAGGTTATCTGAACATTGTTCTCANAGCCACAAAAATCTTCACTATAAAAGCAATAAAATGTTAAAATTCGACACAGAAGTAAATGTATTTAAAAGTACAGCCACATGCAGCAAAGAACGGCCCTCGCTCCCATGTGGCTGACTGAGAACGATTGCAGCATGTTCAGACATGCGCACAGGTCGACGCTTTTTAAAATTAAAGCCGCAAGCGGCGAGGAGCGGGGAGTCGCTCTCGTGCGGTTGTCCGAGCGCATGCTCGGACAAGCGCACGTGAGCGAGGGCCCGTGTATCGCCGCTTGCGGCTTTAATTTTAATTTTTTCTTGTTGTTGTTGCAGAGCCTCAAAGTACATAATTCTCCATCAGACTGACATTTACAAATGTGTCCAGATATGTTTGATCAGTTGTAAAACTATAAATTCCAAACCTGAAAAGGTTGTAATTTATTTGACCTCCCTTATGTTGGCTGGAATAGTGGAATTTAAAGGGATTGTTAAGACTTTTTAAGTGATGTTGAAAAAGTCTCATCTCCAGATATATTAACTACATCTACTGTTGATAAACTCATTGTGTTGTAAAAAGTTATTTTGAACAAAGAAAATAAGTGTTGAAAAGATCTGCTCTCCTTTAATTTTAAAACATTTTTCACTTTGAAGTGCCAAGTAGTTTGTGTTGTAGAGATAAAGAAAAGCAGTGGAGAAACAGGTCCTATACCCCACAAAACAGGAGCACTCTTTTCAGTTGTCACCACAAACATATATTTATCTTATCACACAGACACACCTGAGCTTTTCTCATGAAATCACGGACTTGATTATGAAACTTTTAGAGCTCAGTTTTCAAATCCCTTTGAAACAAAACTGTCAATTCCATACGAGCAAAATTTACCCCAAGCTCTACTGTGATGCCAAAATGTGCAACATGTAGTAGAAAAAGTTATTGATTCATTAAGGAGCTTTCATTTAGGGACGCAAGAGTTAGAGAAAACTATCAGTGAAAATGGTTCTGAAAATGTAGCTGTTTAGCTTTAATTTGAAACAGCAAAAGTTATCAAACTGTTTTACAAGTAGCTTCTTTTTCCCATCGGAAATACAATAGTGAACAACCTTTCCACAATCGATTCAACACTATATGAGAAGCAAAAAGCACCTTTGCACCTGGTGTAGCCAGGAAAAAAGTCTATCTGTGTGTGTGTGTGTGTGTGTGTGTGTTGACCCATGATGAGATGCAGGGAAACATGTCTCTCTTTTTCCTGTCCCTGAAATTCGAGTTACTTAAAAAATGTGAAAATTACCATGATTAAGTTGTATGTTATAAATTAAAATTTTCTTTGAGTTATCTCAAAATGACTAATTTTATTACACTTTGAGATAATATCAAGAGAATAAGGAAAAAATATTTTTAAATGGTGTAACCATAAAAAGCAGAGTTTAAGTTGTTGAAAAAAATGTTATGATGTCTTCAACAGCCTCTGAAATATACACTCCAGAACAAAATTTTAAGACCAGTTTAAAAACTGGACTTGTTTACACTTTGCACTGTTGGATCTTGAAAAGTTCTTCGTAAAGTTTTGAATTGCACACTCATCTTTGGGCATCTTAAACCTACGATTGAACTGTATTCGGTACCACAGCAATTTTCAGCAGTGCCTATGTTGAACTTGTTTTTTAAATTGAGTCCATTAGAAATATTATAAATGTAAAGAGGAATACATTACACCATGTTTACAATTGAGATTGACATACATGTGTCTGGGTGCGACTATTTCACTGTTTTGTAGTCTAGTGTCTCTAGTGTGGTTCTAACCACAACATTCATATTTTGGTCTGCTGGTGTGTACCGGTTACTAGTTCGGGATTTTTTTGTTTTTGTGACTTTGATTTTTGTTTTTGTTTCTTCGTGTTGGCTCAGTGCCGTCTCACAGGAAATGCTCAAAGACAGGCTGTCTGGGACATCCTGGACTTCTGATTAGGTTATCTGAACATTGTTCTCAAGTATTGTCTGTTTTGTTTTGGTAAACTTGATATCATCACTTTTTGCCCTTGACTTTTTCATATTATTTTGTGACCCATCCCAGGAGTAAATTTTGGATAAGATGTGCAGAAAATGGCCTGGAGTGGAGCCAGTGACCAGAACTGAAGCGTCTGTACACAGGACACACTCAAACAGCCTGACCATTGCCCCCTCCAACTAAGCAAAGTTTAAAGTTCTCTTCCATAACCCCACATATTAAGGGCACTTTCCCTAATGTGGCTGGTGTTTGCTTTTCTCAGTTTACAAGCAGCTGTTTCAGATTGACTGGTTGATGGAGACCTCAAAGGCTTTTGATTATTAGTCCTGATTTAAGAATAAACTGAACGAGGGCGTCTCTTTTGGGTGAACTTGTGCACAAGTTTCTAATGATTGCTAAATGCTGGGACGTTGTGAGATGAAAAAAGATGAGATATTGACATCGCTGCAAAGTTGGAGGCAGTTCATTCTGCTTTTAAGTTCTTCCCTTGTTGGCTTCTTTCTGGTATTTTTCTGCACCCTATCAAAGTCCTCATTGCACAAATAGTACAAATCGTTCAAATGAAATAAATGATTAAAATGATTTTACATCTTGTTTTCTAACTGTTAAAACAAACTGCATTTATTACTTTGTTCTTTTTTGTTTGCTGAACAGTTAAACTTGCATTACATTTCTCCCTTTTTAACACTTTTACATTGACAAGCACCAAATAAACCAAATCAAATTCTGTGTGAAACTTATTTTGCTATTGTCACAAAACTATGGATAAACAGAAAAGGCTATGCCATAAGGAGAAGCTATCGGTCAGTGTTTGCAGGGTAAAAACATTTCAGACGATGCCACAATGGCCTTAAAAATTCAGGATTAATGGATTTTGCAACTGTGGATGGACATGATTTATTGCTTAGTCCCACAAACATATACAAGAAAAGACATCTTATCAAACAGATTCCTGCTGAGAGGAGCAAGAGGGTGCAAAGGTGCAGCTTAAAAATGGACAGGGAGGAAAGATTTATCATATCTTGGAATTATAAGAATGAAGGGGAGGGTTCACTGACTTGCATCCTTCTGTTCCTGGGGAGTAGTTCAACCAATGGTCACCGTGATGTCTCTACATGAGAGACAATTGGGTAAAAGCAACCATTTGCTCAAGCAAACTGTAAATTTACTGCCTTGTCCCTACAAATAATAACTTGAAGCACATAATGATTCACAATTACCAATCACCAACACTTTTTCATTTTCATGTAGAGCAAAGAATTCAGGATTTAGGGTCAAATGTCATCCTCAGAGACAGTTTGTTATGTGGTTGAAGGGGTGGGGGCAGGGAGTGGACCCATAACATAACTACAGCTGCTCATGCTCTGTATTTACTGAGACAAACAGAATGACCATCGCTTGGAAGAAGAAGTTATGAAATAAACAGGTTATAAATGCATCATAATTTTTACATCATATTAACTCCACTGTATTTATCCTGTACTGTGAAAAGGGTCATATCTTATTTGGGTAGCCTAAGCTTATTGCAAAAGTGACCCTGAAATTGGTTGGGGAAATTCTTGTTTTAGGAAAGAGCATGTTTTAAGTAGCATCCAGAAAACCTACTTCGTACCATTTCCCCCATGTGGATTAACTGTCTATCCCCATGTCTCTCAAAGAATCTGGACTAATGTACTGTTTGGAAACTTTGTTGAACAGACAGCTCGTGAGCAACCTGATTTATGTTGACATTTTTCTTTAACAATTCTCCACTCTGAGAAAAATATTTATTTAATCATCTTATGTAACTTGTGAAACCCAGAGACCCCGAGCAGCTTTAAGGAAAGGAAACTCTTTCACGGAAGTGCACAAAGCACCGGGGAGCTGGGAGCTGGGAGTTCGGCATCCTGTTTACTCATTGAGGCCCATTCCTTACATAAAAAAAGGAGGCATTTGGGGACTTTCAGAGACTGCAGCTGCATTTGACCTCAGAGGACAGAACATTTCTATCTTGATAATGTAATAATAAATGCATGAGATGAAGATGATTTAGTGATACCATGTTTGTTTTGCATGGTGAAGGATCTGAGAGGAGTTAAGCAACTAAAGCAGAGACTGGGAACTCCTCCAAAGTAAAAGCTGGAATGTATACAGACCACAAGGCCGACTAAACAGCAGTTTTTTAAGCTTAACCGGTAACAGACCTGCATGTCTGTGTGTCTGTGTGTGTGTGTGTGTGTGTGTGTGTATTTAATGCTTGAGTACTACAACTGTCCTCCCTGTTGCCTGTAAACATTCCCAAATGCTTCGCTGATTCCATATGGGGAGTTTTTGTACCCCTTCTCTGCCTCTCTGCATTTTTTAGGTGAATAACAGCCAGCCAGTTGGTTACTTTCAGGTCAGCTACCATTGCAGGCTAATCAGAAAGACACAGTCCTGCCAAGAGGAGTTACACAACAAGCAAGGTTTCGGTGGGAAAGAAAACAAGGCAAACTGCTGCTATTCTCTGAGCCACCGCATCTAAAAATGTTCAAGAGGTCTGAGATTTTGCATTGGTTTCTAAAACCAGATGACAAAAAAGTTAAATGGTCTGTTTTTTTTTTTTTTTTGATGAGAAAGTAAAAACAGAAAAACATGTCCATGCAAGGGAAAGAGAAAAAAAGAGCATGAACTGTAGAGCATGTCTGTGTGTTGCTCTGTAGTTGTGCTTGTATAAAGTAATAAAAATCCAAAGGATGACCCCAGACTGGAACGTAATGACATTTTGGCTGAGTGACTGTCGATGAATGTTTATTGGGTTCTGCAACACAAGGAGAGACAGTCCCAAATTTGAAGCACTCTGTGACTCTTTCAGTTTCATAAAGCAACAGTGGCATCAAAGAATAGAAGCCCCTGTGATAAGCCCATCCAAATAACACAATTATTTAGTGCACAAGAACTACACTTTTTTTTCCAACTGTTCCTCTAAAAAACAGATTCTTTTCAGCTTGAACAAAAAACAGTGTGGTGTGTAGTTTGTCCTCTTTGTGCTTACCCAGGAATAGAATAAAGGTTTAACATTCCCTGAAATGTGATACTACTCTGCAATAAAGAATAAACATCAAACTGCCACTTTGAGATGACAAGAAAGTGGCAAACAAATGAGTAGACAAATTAAATGCAAAAAGAAACAGGATATAAAAGCTTATCATTTAGATATGAAGAAAATAATGTCTGAAGAAAATGTTTCTTTCACCACTTTGCTTGAATATCTTTTTGAGGAGCTAAAGTAAAATCACAAGGTTCTGTTAAACCCTGTAAAGCCTGACCCATCAAAAAGTAGCCAGATTTTTTTTGAACTGAGATGTTCATTAACTCTGTTGGGAAAATCCCCAAAACAAACATTACATTTTTTTATCATGAAGTTTTTTTTTTAATTAAATTTGACACATTGGTGACTGGGCAACTTTTTATGTAAAGCTTTTAGTAAAAATGCAGAAATTACCTTTTAAAAAAAGAGTAAAAATTTAGATAGTATTCTCACTGTAACTCCTTGAAAATGTCATGATTTCTGGAGAGCAGCCATTCGGAAAAGGGCTCATATTACAACTTCAGCAGCCTGTAGTCCTATGATAACCCTCAAGTGTGTGGAATGCATTTTTTTTTTGCATTTCTCAACAGGTTTTTAAGGAAACTATTTGTCATCATGATGAGCTAGAGGCCTTTGAAACTTATGTATCAAATATGGTACCTTTGGTATTGTAGGGTTAAAGCAGGTTTACAGTGGTAGAGTTTCTCTTCAGCGTCACAGTTTTGATATGTCCAGTGGTTTTGTTTTTCCAACTTAGCATTCTGTCTAAAGCAAGCAACAAAGTCATCCTCCTCATTTAGGAAACTGTGAATCAAAGGGATAGGGAGAGCTCAGACATCTGCCTTCTTGGATACCTACATTTTTTTTAACCCCCCTTTTTGATATAAGCTGATCCTGGTTTTCATCAAGTTGGTGAGTTTACCAGAGCGAGCCTTTCATACACACATCCAAGTCACAGAGTTATTTTTGTTTGTGAATAAAATCAGGGGAAATATGGGAATCAGTGAACACAAGTTTATCTATCAAGATATATAAGTGAGCAACTGATTGCTAATGAAGTCAAATGTGAATAGAATATTCCCAGTGAACGTGGGGTTACATCTTGCTTAAAGTATCTAGACCAGTTTTAATGTCAGGCATGGGTGATCTACTGTAATGATAATAATAGGATGATATGACCAAAGCTTTGTTTGTGTCTGTATCTAAAATAAAAAAAGGGTGACTGGTTATCGCACATAACACCTTCATCTAAACTGAAGTGCTGTCTGCCAAATCTAATCTGTACCTTTTTGTTGTAATGTGGTGAGGGGGGTACCAAAGAGAATACAGCCTGCAAGTCTTGTCCCAAAAAAAACATTTCCCACAGTTTGAGCAGGAAGCACAGCAGGCGAAAAGCCGGGTTCACTTTCTTTGCTTTGCAGGACTTGGAACGAACAACAATGGGTGTCCGTACTATTGTTGCTCCCACAAGCTGCACACCCACCGTTGTTGTTGTTATTGTTGTTCAAGGTTCACTTAAAGAGAGAAATTGAAAACTGAGCTGAAAATTACACTTGTTACACCAAGTCGTTTTCAAGACTTTTTTTTTGAGAGGGGGCATATCATGACTGTAGCCTGGCATTCTTTAAGTCAAACACAAAAATAAAGCAATAAATAAAAAGGGAGAAAGAAAAAAGTCATAAATTGAAAGTGGACAGCATTGCTGATTTTGATCATCTATGTAGGGTAATTTTATGCAAACAAGGGTTTATTTATAGTCAGAGTGACAAAAAATAAATATACTAACTCGCTCACTTAATCCATAATTTCACTTTATTTATTTCCCTGCACCCAAAGGAAAACTAAATAAAGAGGAAGTCGCTGACACCTTTAGATTTGGATTTATTATAGTGCTGCGTTTTAAATTTCAATTCTTTGTCTTAGGGAAAAAATAAGTTTTATAAAAAGACTTGCTTTTGTACCTTGGATATGCTACATCTAAGATTTCTATTTGGAATGCATGAAAAGTAACAAAAATTCCGTGTGAAACCAAAGTTTGAGGATTGAGTAAACGTAACTCTGTAACCAGTCATTTGGGGAGGTAGAGCCGGGGTTTTGGCATCTGGACCGAAGGGGCGGGGAAGGAGAAGTGCAGGGGAGCGCTTTTCTTCAAAACCATACAAGCGTCTCGCTCTCGCCCAGGGCAGTGTCACCTCATCCTGTTGTAGAAGCCTGTGCGTAAAAGTAGAGCAGAGAATGAACTCTCTTGTGAAATGGGCGCTTATCCTCTTTGTCCTCTTCTCTATTATTCTCAACATAGTTCTGATCGCTATCCACTCCAACAGAGCACCCAAATGCTCCTCACAGCGCGTCCACCCGCTGCGGGCCAAACACGATGAGCGCAGCGTCGTGTTCGCTGACCTAACCCAGGATGAATACACGAAGGTCCAGAAGTACATGCTCCAGCAGAAAGCCTTGGGTATATCCACCAATCAGATAACCAAACCGTCCGAGAACTTCTTGTTTTTGATTGATCTCTCTCTGCCAAAGAAAGCAGATGCGCTAGCCTACTTGGACGGGACAGGGACCAAACCGGTCAGAGAAGCGACAGTTGTGGTCTTCTTCGGTGCGCATGGATACATTAAGGAGTTTATTGTGGGTCCTCTGCCAAATCCAAAATACCACAGGGATGTCACTCAGGAGAGGTACGGGACGGACCTGCCCATCAATGCACGCACTGTCACCATTGGGGAATACGCATTGGTTTTCTCATTTTTGAACGAACATGTCTTCTCCAAACTTGGTCAGCTTATGAAGGAAAGCTTCGACGTTGGTATGGACAAGCAGCTGAATGCTTTCGAGCAGATGCCTCGAGGAGTTCAATCCGGAGACAGAAAAACCTGGATTTCTTTCTTTAGAGACGTGAGTGGCATGTACATTCACCCGGTTGGCTTCGAGGTGTTGGTGAATCACGACAGTGTGGACGCCTCCAAGTGGAAAGTGGAGCGACTGCTCTACAATGGACAATACTTTAACACAGTGGAGGAGCTGAAACAGAAATATGAAGCTGGGTCTGTGAATAAAATCGTTTACAAAGAGTCACCCGACTATGGGTCACTTAAACCGAGAAATACGCCGCCGCAGGTTGGTCCACAGCTGTTTAATGTGGATGGGAAACGCTTCAGCGTCAGCAACAATCACGTCGTGTACCTGGACTGGAGCTTTGCCTTCGGGCTGAGCTCACTCACAGGTGCCAGAGTTTTTGATGTGCGCTTCAAGGGTGAGAGGATCTTATATGAGCTGAGTGTGCAGGAGGCCATGTCTGTGTATGGATCAGTGACACCGGGGATGATGCTGACTAAATTTTTAGACTCCAGCATTGGAATAGGACGCTTTGCGCACGAACTGACCCGTGGAGTCGACTGCCCCTATGACGCAACCTACATCGACACATACCGCTACATTGATGTACCAGCTCCTATCAGGTTTAGGAACTCTATGTGCGTTTTTGAGCACAATATGGGTCAGCCCCTGCGGAGACACTTTGCTGACTTCTTCCACAACAGTTATGGAGGGATGGTCAACAGCGCCCTTGTATTTAGGACAATAACAGCAATAGGAAATTATGATTACATGTGGGATTTTATCTTCTACCAAAGCGGATCAGTAGAAGCCAAAGTGCATGCGACTGGCTACATCTCCTCCTCTTACCTGGTGGATGGTAATCTGAAGTATGGGCACCAGGTGGCAGACAAGGTTCTTGGGAACATTCACACCCACTTTATTAACTTCAAGGTTGATCTAGATGTGCTAGGTGAGTAGCAGCATGGCGTTTTAATTGAATTAATAGATTGAAAAGATGTTTTTCAGTGATGACATGTCCTCTTTTATCTGCATTGTTTCCTGAGGGTCTAAAGCTCCCTCCTGCGTAAATAAGGGGGAAAACAGATGACCCTCAGCTCATTTGTCAGCTTTAGCCCTACATTTTTCTCAGAGGTCATGTAAGGCACTGTAGAGAGAAAGTTTCCAAAAGAAGAGAAGATTATTTTCATCTTTTTTTTACATCTGTGATTCCTTGCTTTCAAAAACAACAGGGAACACCAGCTGAACAAGTTAGTGTGTATCAAGTTATTGAAAACTACAAATACATAAACATACAAAAATAAGCACATGCATAGGTTATCTCTAAATCATCTTCAAGTTTGAACCAAAAACACTAGAAAAGAAAACTTTGCGATACACACTTCTCAGAGTAGCAGGTAACAAAAATGTACCAAAGTGTGACATGGTGGTTGTATAAAAACAGCTGGTTCTAGTAAAACAGACAAACTGTGAAATCATGTTGCCATTATTCCCCTCACAGGACAGATGAATTTTTTCCAGACAAAAGACATGAAATATGTTAACAAGTCTCTGCCATGGATGCCTGAACGGTACGCGATGGTCCCTGAGCTTGTGGAGGAGCAACTAAGCACAGAACAGGTCAGCCTTTGGTCATTATTTTTTTTCCAGCATAGAGGATATGTATGTAATGTAAACAGAAAGAGAATCTGAAATCAGTTTGAAATGTTTAGAATGATTTTTTTATATTGACTCTGAGAAAGTTACAGTCTCATTATAGGCTCTGCAGTGAGTTTTGTTTGCACTTAGGGTTAGAAAACAATTTCCAAGCAGGGGGCAGCAATGTTTTGTAAAAGCTTCAGGGAAAATACCACACTTCAGTCCACAAGCAGGATATACACTGTCAGGATGTATTTTACTTAAATCAGTTTTACAGGTAGGCAAAAAAGAGGAGGCCAGTCAGGGCAGAATAACTTTTACAAAAGTTTGGCAACAAATCACTGTGTGGTAACTAAAACAATCCACTCTTCCACTCAACCACAGATCTGGATTATCTGCCTCTGTCTATGACCGTAAATAAGTAAACAGAAAAGCTTCTTTAGAGGCAGAAAAGTCTGTGATTAATGCATGACAAATGTCTTCTGTCACTCTTCAACAGGAAGCTGCTCTGCGTTATGACCAAAAGACTCCGCGCTACCTTCATATAGCTAGCAACAAGACCAACCGCTGGGGCCACCAGCGCTCCTACAGGTTACAGGTGTACAGCTTCACTGGAGACCATCTCCCAGAGAGCCAGACCGATGAGAGGGCCATGTCCTGGGCCAGGTGAGACTGAAACAAAGAGAAAAATCCTTGTTTCTCATCAAAGGAGAGCAGCAACAACAAAAGAAGTATCCAATATCAAATCCACTACAATTTTGGTTTTGTCTTGTAAAAATGGAGGCTTGTAAAAATGTAGCATGTAAATGTCAGCCAATATTCGTTTTGCTCTGTTTACAAAGAATTAGACAGACA